>BQNB010151945.1:0-15837 GCA_026074375.1 Tanacetum coccineum | reverse complement strand
CTACTGGTAAGTATAATTAGTGTTGCTAGTTGAATTTAATACTGCCGAGTTAATGCTGTTAGTTATGCTTAATATTGTTAAGTATAATTAATACTGTAAGAATTAAGAGAAAGCAAAAACAGATAGAGAGAAAGCTGAGCTAAAAGAATTGAGAGAATGTGGTGAGTTGAAAAACAGAAAGAGAGATGTGTAAAAAGAAAAACAGATAAAGTGAATTGGTGAGAAAAAGAAATGAGAGATGTGGTGAGTTAAAAAACAGAAAGGGAGCTGTGTGATATAAAAAAAGATAGAGTGAATTGGTGAGAAAAAGAATTGAGAGATATAGTGAGAATAAAAACAGAAAGAGCGCTTGTGAGAATCAAAATTGATGATGGAAATGCTTTTTTGGAACGAAATTAGAGTTAATGCTAGTGACTCAAAGTTAATGCTGCTAGGCATACACTTACTACTGCCAGTATTAGTTAATGCTGTCAGGCATAAACTTACTACTGCTGGTTAAGTTAATGCTGCTAGGCATACACTTACTACTGCCAGTATTGTTAATGCTGCTAGGTATACTTACTACTGCTGGGTCAGTTAATGCTGTTAGGCTTAACTTACTACTGCTAGTTCAAGTTAATGTTGTTGAGGGTGATTTCATAAATACTTCGATTAAGGGTTTCAATCACTCATTCGATCGATTTTACACTTTAATATACTCTCTAATCATAAACCCTAACTCAATTTTATCATTCATTATCAAAACCCAACACAATGTCGAACCTAAATTTTGCTGAAACTCACAACATGGTCGCGTTTTTGGAAAAACCTATTGAATGTGATAGGTTTGAGGAAATTATTGATTTTATGAATGCAAGTTCTATCAGCTATGTGTTAATGGTGAATCCCACCATCTATACTTCATGCATTAAGCAGTTCTAGGCTACTGCTAAGGCAAAAACTGTCAATAGGGAAGTGCAGATACAAGCCCTAGTAGATGGGAAAAGGTGATCGTCACTAAAGCATCTGTAAGAATAGATCTTCAACTTGCTGACGACTGAAGGTACTGAATGTCTGCCAAATGTTATAATTTCTAAACAGCTGGCACTAATGGGGTATGAAAATCTTACACAAAAGCTTACATTCTATAAAGCTTTCTTTTCACCTCAATGGAAATTTCTTATCCATACAGTTCTGCAATGTCTTAGTGCTAATACTACTGCTTGGAACGAATTTAGTAGCACTGTGGCCTCTGATGTCATCTGTCTTGCCACAAACCAAAAATTCAACTTTTCCAAGTATATTTTTGATAATATGGTGAAGAACTTGGAGGGTGGGGTTAAATTTCTAATGTATCTAAGGTTTGTGCAAGTGTTCTTGGATAAACAAGTTGAAGACTGTCCAAAATAAAGAGCTTTATGTTTCAACTTCTCACACTAAGCAGCGTCTTTAGCAACATAAGGAGGAGGAAAAGACTTTTTGGTAGGGTCGACACCATTATTTCCAAACCATGATTGTTCAAGCACAAGAACAAGTAGGTAAAGGTTCAGAGATACCAACTGATTCCCATCATGCACCCACTACTACTCAACTTCAAAACTCTAACCCCATAAGAACAGTCTAGAAGGAACAGAGGAGAGACCCTGTGGATCCTAACTTAGTGGTCCTACAGAATACTGTAACTGATGATTATGAATGTCGGCATGTTGTACCTACACATTCCAATGATCCACTGCTTAGTGGTGAGGATAGACTGATACTAAATGCATTGATGGAACTTTGTACCAGCTTATCACAAAGAGTTCTTGACTTAGAGAAAACAAAGACCTCTCAAGCTGTAGAGATTACTGAATTGAAAGAGAAAGTTAAGAAGCTAGAAAAGAAAGGAGGGTCAAGAACTCACAGGCTCAAAAGATTATACAAGGTTGGTAGATCTGCAAGAGTGGTTTCCTTTGAAGATGAAGGTTTGGGTGATCCGGAGGATGCATCCAAACAAGGGAGGAAAATTGATGAAATTAACCAAGATGCAGAGGTTACATTAGTTGATGAGACTCATGGGAGGTATGGTGATAATTTAATGTTTGATACTGGTGTTCTTAATAATGAACAAGATATAGCAGAGAAAGAGGTTGATATGACTGAAAAGGATGTTAGTACTGCTGATCCAGTTACTACTACTGGTGAAGTAACTGTTAATGTTGTAGTTAGTACTGCTGAAGTTACTACTGACAGTACTACAACAACAACTGTTGATGAATTAACCCTGGCTCAGACTTTAATAGAGATCAAAGCTGCAAAACCCAAGGCTAGAGGGGTTATAGTTCAAGAACCAAGTGAATTTACAACAACAACATCACCTTCACAACCATCCCAACTTTCACAGGCTAAAGACAAAGGCAAGGCAAAAATGGTTGAGCCTGAAAAACCTTTGAAGAAGAAAGATCAGATTATGTTTGATAAGGAGGTTGCTCAAAAACTTCAAGCTCAATTAGATGCTGAATTAGAAGAAGAAGAGAAGCTTGCAATACAAAGAGAAGAAGATGCAAACATTCCTGAATGGGATGATGTTTGTGACAACCGTCAATTTTCAGAACTTTAAATAACTATTTTAACCATTGACTTTTCGAGTTCGACTCGACTTTTGACATTTTTATCGTCATATAAAAACAATTATCGTATAACTGATAATTTTTCAGAATTTATTTTAATAATAAATCATAATTATTACTACATAATTCTTATTTATAAAATTTTTGCCTTTTTCAAATTATCTGACTTGAAAACGAGAACAACGCGTACCGACACGAAACTAATTAGATTTTTATTTATTTATCGTAATTTATTTAATAATATTTAATAAATTATCTTCCATTTTATTCAAAAACGTTGGTTGAAAACGCGAACATTTAAATTAAGATTTATTTTTTCGGACAAAGTTTAAAACTATTACTCAATAAATAATAAACAATTTTAAATAAACATTACAAAATATTTACGAAATATAGTCGTGTAAATACTCATTTTCATAGGAAAAATAATTTGAAAAACAATGGCGCAAGTTTCGTCTTTTAAATCATCCGTTAACTCGACCAAACGAGACCCGAACCGTTATTTAACAAAAATTACCCAAAGTATCCACTTTAGACCCTTAGTATATTTTTATTTTTTACCTCAACTTTATGATACCCATTTCCTATTTTCTTTCAAACCTTTAATATATAAACAAAATTATAACATTAAAGAATTATACACTTTTCATTTACATTTAAAACCTTTATATATATATAAAAATCTAACAAATTTTTTTCATTTATAACAAATCTTATACACATACAACCCAAATTCTCTCTCCCCCTCCTCTCCAATTTCCGGCAGCCACCACTGCCCGGCGCCGCCGCCGGAAAAACTTTTCCGGCGAGCCTCCATCTTCTCCGGTGGATTTTTTCGGCGAATCCTTGCCGCACTCCTCCCCCCTCCTTCGTCGCCTACAACCGCCAACAACCGCAACAACACCATCCACGGCAGCACCCGCCGGCCACCATATTACACCACCAGCCGCCACCTTCAATCCCTCTCTCCTCGTCACCACAGCAGATCCACCACCACTCCACCACTCCGACCATCACACTACCTCCAACAGCCGGCGAAACACCCCTAAAGCCTCTCAAAACCTCCGGATCTTGCCTATTTTTTTTCATGCATGGTGGTTACATCAAGTGTAAAAATGAAGTATATAAATTTTTGTGGTTGATTTGGTCATGGGTTATGCCATTAGGGGCTGTCCGCCGCCAAACCACCATCGTGGTGGCGGTCGGACGACGGTACAGCCACCACAGCCGCACCATGTGGTGTCGGGCTGTGGCGGCGTAACCCCTCGGGGTGCCTCGCGGTGCTCAGCCGCTTGACGCCACCGCTGTGGCGGCGGCCGAGCCGGCTGTGGCCACCACAGCCACCACAGCCGCACCATGGTGGTGTCGGGCTTGTGGTGGTGATTCTTTATTTTTGTAAATTTTATTCCTTATAAGCTATTTTCGGTTATTTGTTGATTTTCCGATGTAAAAACGCGGCTCAAACAAGTGTTTGGAATTACATATAAATATGCCATTAGGGGCGTTTGGATTTGTAGATAACAACCCATATGGGGGTGTTTGGATCTGAGTTTATGACTTATTAAGGGTGTTTGGGACAGTAGCCCCTAAATAAGGGTGCGTTTGGTTTTACTTGGAATTATTATTGTATCCATAAAAATCTATAAATCTTTGTTTTGATGACATAATAGCTTCAGGTTTTTCGGTAACCTAATACAAGTTAGAGTATTAGGTATTAATAATTGAAGCTTATTTGTTAATTTGTGTGTTTCATTATAATACTGTTTTATTGCAATTGTTCTTATTGATCAACAGATTAAGATTCCGCAAAATCTTTGATATAATTTTACAAAGTTCTATCAAACGTTGTGTAGATTTATCTTGTATAACTAGAACCTTTAACACAAGCTAAGGACTTGCAGATAAGAATCTATTCAAGTGGGATCAATAGTAGTAATCATACAAAAGTGAAAGGAATAAAGGATAGGAGCTAGAGAGTATTTTTCATCATTTTTAAAGTTTTCATTCCAAAAGGGAAAATAGAAATGAGAGGGAGAACTGAATTACCAAATGTAAAGACTTGTATAAATACCCCTCCTAGATGGGTATTTATACTTATTATTGAACCTATTCTATTTTCCTAACTTTAGTCAAACCTTGGTCAGTTTTACTTAACTTTGACCAGATAGACTTTATTACATTATAATTACTAATAAAACTATAAAACTAAACAAAACTATACAAAGACTAATTCATCTAATAATAAACACTTTTCTTAAACATAACATGAAGAATGGAACTAGTAGCACATTATTGAAGATCAGATTTTCAGACTCTAAAGCAATTTGATGTAAAATGATATTTCGGACAACTTTTCCGCTTTACCCGAGACTTGGAAGCAAGCAGAAAAGGGCTAAAACAGCCTCGCAAAGTTTTGAAAGCTGCACACAGCGCGTGCCGACACAAAAATAATTAAATTTAATTTTTAATTATCACTATTTATTCAATAAAATATTAAATAAAATCATTTATCATTTTATTCAAAAGCGTTTGTTGATGACGCGAATATTCGAGTTAAAATTCATTAATATTTTCGGTCAAGGCATAACCGGCTCACAAAATAAATAAACAGAATTTATTTAAATGTATAAAAATTTTTTGAAATATTATCAAGTAAATACCTCATTTTTTTAATCAGAAAAATGATTTGGGAAATAATGGCGCAAGTTTCGCATTTTGAAACATCCGTTAAGTCGCCAAAATGAGTCCCGAACCAATATTTTATAAAAGTTTCTCAACAATTACACTTTTAGTCCCTATGAAATAATTACAAAATGAACCCCAAACTTATTAATACTTGTCACAATTAATTAAAAGTTTTATATTTCTTTCATTTCCATCAAATGCAACACACACATACAACCCTCCCGTCCTTCACTCTCCTCAATATCCCCGCCTATGTTGCCGCAAGGAAAAAACTTTTCCGACAAAGTTTTTCCGGCCAGTCCCTCAAAAGCAATCCCCCCCCGGCCAACTCTCGATCTATTTGATCCACTAGATCACTCGCCTCTACGCGCCGCCACCACCACACCACCCACCACTGTCGCCGCTACCATCATCATCATCATCATCATCATCATAACACCCCTGTCACCACCAACAACATCATCATCTCCGACACCTCTACACCACACCCACGTCATCACCACCGACGCCAACCACGCACCACCACAGCCGCCACCTCATTTGGTGCGTGTGTTTCTCAGCCGCCACCAAGGTGCTTGTGTCTCGCTCTGCCCCAAAATAGGGGTGCTATTGTTTGATGAAAACCCCACAGGGGTTTTTTTTCGGTGTAAACCTCACCAGAGGGATCGTTTGGGTTTGAATAAACCCCCAAAAGGTTGTGGTGTTTTGTTTGAAAAACACACCACAGCAAGGTGCGTTTGGATTTGCCAACAATTAGGGTTGCGTTCGGATATGGGTTCGTCACAAGAAGGGTGCGTGTGGTTTGTTATAATCACCACGAGTGCTAGGCTTTGTTAAAACACCACGGGGGCGTTGGCCGATTAAAACATCTAGGGGTGATTGGCTGTAGAAAAAACTAACAAAAATGGTGTCGTTTTTGGGTCCGGTCAGCAGCTAGGCTACGTTTTGGTTTGTCTCGACACCGAGTAGGGTGCGTTTGGCTGTTAAAACAGCCCACAAGGGGCGTTTGGTTGTGGGTTTAACAGTCGAAGGGGCTGTTTGGGACAGCGGACACAAAAAGGGTGCGTTTGGTTTGGCAAGTATGCCAATAGGGCTGTTTGGGTTAACATCAAGGCTATAAAGGGTGCGTTTGTGATAACATGAAACCCAAACAGGTATTTTGGGACAGCAGGTAGGTGTTGGTTGGGCAATTTTGCAACAAAGAGGTGCGTTGGTTTAGCAGAAAGACCAATAAATGCAATTGACTAATAAATATAACACGAGATTTATAAATTATAAATCGGAACTAAAATGGTGGTTAATGGTTAAATAAATGTGATATTTATTACTTTGTTTAGTTTATATATAAATATATATTTGAAACACGCGGGTTGTTGAAAAGTGGAAAAACATTAGATTTTATAAATATAAGTATGGGAAACGTTATATAACCGGAAAGGTCATGACGAAAATTTATAAATTGTCTATATTTAGTACAGTTTTACATAAACTCTATGTACTTTAGAAAACCCCGGTAAAAAGGACAAGTTATATTTTTGAAGATATATTATAATTAAAAACTATACATAACTCTACAACGGATAAGAATGATACTTTTACAAATAAGGCAACAATTTCAGCTACGATCCGTTAATAAGACAAAAGATTAATTTATAAAATATTATTTTATAAATTCCTAATTATAAGATAACATCATAATTGTTGTAAAAGCTTTACAAACATCAGTTGTTTAATTCATAACTTTAAGACGTGTGTCTACTTTTATGCAAAGGACTTTTTATTAATTAAATTGGTATCGAAATATTTGGTTTAATTACTTACTCACACTTATTATATAATACTTGCAAAGCATTATATACGTCACATTAATCTTTGGATTGTTTGTCTTTGTTATATAATTCACGGTACGAGTTATATAAGGGTTTATTTTTCATATGTAACATATACGGAAATATTACATACTTTGTGTTTACTTCTCAATTAACTTTATTTAACCAACCACCAAACTATTACCACTTGGAAATCTAAATCTTTATTAACGTGTCGCGTTGACGTAACCATTCATCGGGAGACCCAAATACATTATCCTAGGCTAGTGGGATTTAGCCATTAAGTTAAGCTGCATCTTCTTGATCTAGCCGTTCCAGTTTTCCGTTTGTGCTGCGCTTAATATGGGGCAAGTTTCATGCAAATCGTTCTAACAACATCAATGTGATTTTATAGCCCCATTGTTTTTATTGGTTTTACATATATTTTTTTGGGGGGGGGTAGAAACATGCTGTTTACAAATGCATTTACATGTTTGATTGCAAATTGGTTTTACATATTTAATTTATATATCTCGCGATGATATACAATACGTGGTAATAATTTTTGGGCGTGAACACTCGCTATAAACCTTGTTATAACACTCAATATGCATATCTCACTCACGGTGAGATACAACCTTGGTTTTTAACTTATGGAATGCAATAACTATACTTTTAACTCGAATGATTATGGATTAGCTTAGTTGCCATGAACTATAAATCATCTTGATGGTGATCAGTGAATGTTATGAAATAGATCTCTTTTCTGTTCGGTGACTAGCTATAACTGGGCAAACGAACATTATAACATGTCGGAATACGATTGGTTGAGTCTTCAAGGCCAACAATTACATACACATGGATATTTTCAGAAATGCCCAGGTGTTCTTGGAAGGGACACCTATGATGGGTACATAAATATTTCATAATGCCCGTAGTGTTATTCTTAGGAGGGGAACACCTATTATGTGTACATATTGATGTTCATTAATGCCGCGGTGTTCGGAGGGAAACACCTAACGATGGGTACACCTCTTACTGTGCCTTAAATAAAGTCGCAAACATAACAAGACAAAGCGTCGCATGTTTCATGAAACTAATATAAATTTAATCATTGTTTTATACTCACATCGATATTTATTGTGCCTTGAATAAAGTGGCAATGCATACTTGAAAACATTTTTTGTGATATAGATATATATAAATATAAATATATATATATATATATATATATCTACATATCAAGTACATGCTTTGAAAATTGCCGGACAACGATCATAACGTACATTTTTGTAACTATTTTGGGGATTTTAAAAATATCATGCATACGTTACAAATATTATGATTCTAAAATCATACATATCATTTTGGAAGACATTTAAGGATTTTTAAATGCTCAATACACTGACGAGAAACTTTGGTCACATTATACTTCAACAAATCTATGACACTACCAACCATTTAAAGTGACACTTTTTAAGCATGTTTTTCCTCAGTGAACTAGAGCTATGGATATTTGATTGCATTGGATCTAACCTGACAGCAGATTCATTCAAGGATTTCTACATACAAACAAGTTGATCAAATCTCGTGTGTTAATTTCAAGCTTTTCATTGTGATGCAATATGGGAACAAACATTCTATCGAATTTCAAGAAACCAACGAGAATTACTTTCAAACGACAACATTTGAGAGGCCGTTTCCTCCTGTATCTAAGCGCTGTGTAATTATGAAGTAACGCCCACCCAGGACGTAAAAATCCCGTCTGCGACACAAACGTTTTAGGGGGTATTACATGATTGCTATCAGTTTACTGGTATATTAGGGAGCTAGTTGCATATTTTACCTAGACTAGAACCGTTTTCCAATACACAATGCATCACACGCAAACATTTTCCAAAGTGGCATACACAATGCTTGCTTATGTGCTAACATTACCGTGTTGCATAAGTGCTGCATTAAGTGCCTCGGCATTAAGTGCTTACATGCCATAAACATATATATGATATAAATATATATATGGCTTTTCCGTACTTTGCGTATATCACCGCGCTTGATTGTATATAAGAGTTATTTTATATAAATACCAAAGCACCTCTTAAGGCATTGTGAGTTGCACAATGGCCTCATTTATTTTTAGACATTGTGGGTTGCATAATGGTCTCATTTTACTCGTCAAACATTGTGAATTACACAGTGGTCTCACTTCATTCTCAGACATTGTAAGTTGATCAATGGTCTTTAAGAATATTATTTTATTTATATAAGAGTTATTTTTATAAATACCAGAACATCTTCTTAGACATTGTGAGTTGCACAATGGTCTCATTTCGTTCTTAGACATTGTAAGTTAAACAATGGTCTCTAAGAATATTATTTTCTTCATAACTTTATACAATATGTCGTATTACACGAAGGCCGTCAAAATTTTTGTTTACATGGGATTATGTATGAATCTAAGTATTACAAGTCTTGTATGGGCGGGACTTGTAATAGGAGGATTTATATGATAATTGCTATGTTGACTCGTTCGTAATGACCTTTATCTTATTTACTTTAAACCGAGTACTCATTAACTGTCTTGAACTCTATGTCGATTTCCCCTGATTGTTTCACTCACCGTCTCTGAAGACGAGTTTCAAACACTCGTCCCATACTCATTAGAGCACCTGCATCGTCATGTCATCTACCACCTTGAAAACTTTGTGTGTACGCGTGTTGCATCAGAAATTATTAAGTAGGATGATTTATAATCTCTTTATTTAAAAGGATTGGGACGCCTTTTCGGTTAAATAAAGAAATTGTAAATCACCGAACCATAAGTTTATCAATTCATTATTTACATAAATTGGGACGCTTCTTTATGCAAATAATAAATTATAAATGAGTGGGCTTAATGGTATCCAATATGACACGAGTATGAACTCGAACCCGATAATCACCGGAATCCGTTAAAAAGGTTTAGAAGCACAATAGTGTCTTGCCACTCAGCAGAATCTTAATGCCTCGCTTGGAACTACCTTATCTCATTCTTGAGTTATTACTTTTGCCGTTGCTAATCCTCGCGATCACGAACTGTTTGTGAAGCTAACCGACTTGTGCACACTTGAGCTAATGAGTTGATTCATCTCGAACTAACGACTGGAGTACCATATTTCGCCGTTTATAGCATAACGCTCTCCGCGAGTCCTCCCTTTGTCGTACTTTATCATAGGGATTATTGTTTTCAAATGTCCTCACTCTCTACATCCCATCACCATTTGTGATAGTTATTGTTGTTATGGTTGCTTTTGTTGGGTCCTGGAGCGGTCCCAGCTTTTACAACTTTATCCAATAGGTAATGCAACCCCCTTAAACCAGATAAACACCTATCGACGTAACATATAGTTAAACTATTCATTTCGAGCCACTAGTGCGACGACTTAGGTTGGGATACATCCTGGTACTGCCAAGTAAGTTGAATACTTACATCCATTAGCCTCTTCCGTTATTAATCATCGAACATTACACATATCAGAACGAGACTTATCTTGAACATTTAAAATCTATACGACACTTTACTTCATGCGGACTTACATTTCATTCTTGAGGTTTTCACTATTAAGAGACTTTCTTTATAACACGTTTATATCAGTCATAAAAAAAACCTTTTTGATATCTTTTTGAGATACATATTTTTGATGGGGATTAAATATCCTGGACAAACCTAGCCACAAATTTTTTTGTATATTGAGAGTGTCGAAACATCTATTTTGCTGACAAAAGTTTCAACACCATGTTTAAAAAACTGGTTATTATCTTAAATGTTTTCCTTGGTCACACAATAGGTTTGCAAGAATCGAATCTCGGGACGAGATTCCTTTAAGGGGTAGGTGTTTTAAAAACTTGATTTTTGAAATTTTAAATGACAGTTTTACCTTTGTCTTTTCGGAGTCCGACTTGACTTTTTTGACTTTGATATTTTATTGTCACATAAAACACGATTACCGCGTAACAGTTAATTTTTTCGAAACATATTTAAATAATCAATCATAATTTATTAGTACATATCTCTCATGGTGCAAATTTCATTTTTTTACGAACTTTGACTTGAAAACGAGAATATATAATGTTATCCTAAGTTGATTATTCACAAATTGACCAGATAAATCAAGTTTTCACGACTTGGACTCTAAAGCAATTTGCTGTAAAACGACATCTGAACAAACTTTTTTAGTTTACCCGAGACCCGAAAACAAAGCAGAAAAATAAACTAAATATACCCTCACAAAATATGAAAACGAGAACAACGGGTACCGGCACGAAAATAATTAAATTTATATTTAATTATCACAATTTATTTGATAAAAATATTTAATAAATTATTTAACAATTTATTGAAAAACGTGTGTTGAAAACGCGAATATTTAAATTAAAGTTTCATTTTACGGACAAAGCTTGCCCGTGATACTCGATGGCTACACCAATAAATAATAAACATTTAAATAAATTTTATAAAACATTTATAAAATACTAGTAATGTAAATACTTATTTTTCATGGAAAAATCATTTGGAACGCAATGGCGCAAGTTTCGTGTTTTGAATCATCCGTTAAGTAGCTTAAACGAGTCCTGAACCACTATTTTACTAAAGCTACACTTTCATTCCCTCTAGTAATATTTACAATTTCAACCCTAAACTATATTAAACATGCCACATTTTTTAGAAACTTTCTAATATATATGTTTAGATATTAGGGTTTCTCATTTTTTTTACCTAGCCTCCCACACACATACTCTCCCATTTTTCGGTGCCGCTCTGGCGAGATTCCGGCCAACTCCGACCATGCTCTGGCGACCACACCTCATCACCACCGATCTATTAGATCCAGTATACAATCTCAACAACCAACATCATCGCCGTCATCGCCATCCCCACCGAACATCACCCCTGCTGCCACCACGATCACCATCACCACCTTCGTACCACCCTCCACAGCCGCACCACCATTTACACTATCATCGTCACCATCTCTACGCCACGCACCACAGCCACCTCGTCATCATCGCCACACCACCGCTCCACCAATAACATCATCACCCTTGCCACCATCCCCACCTTGTCACTACCTCCACCGCCACCACCACCAGCAGCCATCACACCTAAGGGTGCGTTTGGTTTAACTGACCACCCATAAGGGTACGTATGGTTTATAAAACGTCCCCATAGGATGCAGTTGGTTTTGTAAAATAAGCACAAAAGGGTGCGTTGGGTTTCTCTCCGCACCAAAGGGTGCGTTGTTTTCTTAGCACCAACAGGGTACGTTTGGTTTTCTTGAAACCACAAAGGGTGCGTTGGTTTAGCAGAATCGCGTTGGGTTTCAGGTTAGCACCAAAGGGTGCGTTGGGTTATTCTTAACACCACTAGGGTGCGTTGGGTTTATGGTTTTGCATGGCATAGGGTGCGTTTGGGTATAAAAACCGTAAGGGGTGTGTTTGGGTGAGCAGAAAGCCGTAAGGGTGTGTTTGGGTTAGCAGAAACACCGTAAGGGTGTGTTTGGGTGAGCAGAAAAACCGTAAGGGTGTGTTTGGGTGAGCAAAAACACCGTAAGGGTATGTTTGGGTGAGTCGAAAAACCGTAAGGGGTATGTTTAGGTGAGCAGAAACACCATGAGGGTGTGTTTGGTTTGATGCGAAACAGCCTTTAAGGCGTGTTTGATTTATAAAAATCGCCTAATAAATATATTGCAAGTTTTGGTAAAATATAAAAACCGGATTAAATGGTGGTTAATGGTTAAATAAATGGGTTAATTATTATTTTCGTTGTTTAACAACCGTAAGGGTGTGTTTGGTTTACTTGTTTTTGGTTCCTATTCGATCTCGTTTATATATATATATATATATATATATATATATATATATATATATATATATCGGGTGTTTGTAATGTTGATTGATTTATTAAGAGGAAAAAAACATTGAATTTTATAAATATGGAAACGACGTATAAACGAATAAGTCATGCCGAAATTTATAAAAATTTCTATACTTAGTATCTTTCACTTAAATTTCCATTATCTTAGAAAACCGATAAAAGAACGGGATATAGACTTAAGAGTACGTATTTGTAAATATACAATAACCGGATGAACAAACGAGAACTATACTTTCATAGATAAGACAACTATTTTAACTAAAACCCGTCAAGGAAACAATATACTAAATTATAAAATATTATTTTATAATTTCCGACTAGGAGATAAAATCATAACTTTTGTAAAAACTTTAAAAACATCGTTTACATAATTTGTAGCATTAAAACGTGAGTTTACTTTTATGCCAGAAGTCTTTATTAATTTAATTGGTGATTTCCGAACACGTGTCGAATCATTTTGTTTCAATTCTTTTCTCACATTTCTTATATAACACTTGCAAGGTATTATATACCTCGATTATTTATTTGATTGATTTTCTTTGTTATATAATTCACGGTATGAATTATATACTCGTTTATTTTTCATATGTAATATATACGGAATATATTACATACTTTGTGTTTACTTTTCGATTTATTTTATTTAACCAACCACCAAACTATTACAACTTGAAATCTAAATCTTTTATCATCATGTCGCGTTGATGTGACTATCCATCGGAAAACCCAAATACATTATCCTAGGCTGGTAGGTCATAGCCGTTAAGATAAACCGCAACTTCTTGGTCGAACCGTTCCGGTTTCCGTTCGTGTTATGCTTAATATGTGCATTTCTGCCAATCGTTCTATGACATCGAGGTGAGTGTATAGCCCCTCTTTTACCTGTTTTACAATTACTTTACAAATCTCAAGGGAGAATACATGCTCATTACAACTTGTTTACATACTGTTACACACTTCATCACTTAATACTCATTACAAGATCGGTTACTTGATGATATCACAATCTTTCTAGTTTTGGAATTTAAGTATTTAAAGCTGTTTATATATTGCAATGGTTATTTCTTCATTGGACACAAGTGTTTTCGGTTATCATCTTCGATTTACGTGTTGCTTAAGTAGCGATTAGACCACTCTCTTGCCGAAACTATCATGACCCTTAATTATGGTATAAAACCAATAGATTGGTCTTAGTAAGCGTGTATGTTATAAAATAGATCTAATGGGAGATATTATCCACTTTCCGGGTGAGTATCGCTCACTACCCACGGGGCTCCCGATAAATGGATATATATATCATTGGGTGTCTTGGTCAGACACCGGTAGGGCATAATACACTTGGCATATTATATGCTACACAAATTAGCTTCGGTGTCATAAGTTTAGCGCAACAATAGATACTTTTTATGTGATACTGTATCTGTTATAGTAGTCACATACATTTTGAAAATATTGTGGTCCATATACTTTGATGAACATTACTGATTACTAAAAACTTTGTCATTATTACTGGGTGAAGCAGTGACACTATTATCTATAGGTATACATTTTATACTTACAAAAATCTTTGAACTAACCAAACTTTATGTTGACCCTTATATGCATGTTTTCTCAGTGTGATTAGATGCTTGGCGTTACATCGATGTGCATTGGAGTCTAAATTGACAAGATTTCATTCATGGATTTCTACTTACATACAAATGATCAAATCTCGTTGTATTGCTTTTACGTTTTTCATTGTGATGCAATTATGGGACAAATGTTATATCAATTTCAAGAAAATGACACATTTAGAGGTCGTTCTCTTGTATCTTGTGCTGTTGTATTATAAAGTAACGCCCCTGGACATATTTCCGATGCGACACATTTTTGGGGGTGTTACAATAAATTAGTGCTGTTAGTAATCTTAATGAAAAATATGCTAAGTAGTTAGTACTGCTAGTTTCTACTGCTAGTGTAAGTTACTACTGCTAGGGTATATTACTACTGCTAGTGTATGTTACTACTGCTAGTTACTACTATTAGTTTAACTTAGTACTGCTGGTGAAGATTGAAGAAAACTTTCTAAGTAGTTAATGACGATTGTACACAGTTAATGTCTAAGTAGTTACTACTGCTTGTACACAGTTAATGCTGCTAGTGTATAAGTTACTACTGCTGATGTTCAGAGTTAATGCTGCTGGTACAAAGTTACAACTGCTAAAAGAGTTTCTACTGTCAAGGAATGGATAACGACATAAGAAAAGATAAATATTGCTTATGTGATATGTATGATATATTTTTGTAAAAGATACGTATAAGTTATTTGTTTAGAAGATCATGATAACTTAGGAAAATATTATAAGCCGGTTAGGACTCCTTGGTGTATAAAAGGAGGTCCTAGGGTATAGAGTTTTATGTATCAAAAACAAGTCATTCATAGAATTATCGTTTAGCTTCAAGGTTTTGTAACCCTAATACTAGGAGAGTATTCGTATTATTTGTAATAATAATATTGGAGCTTTTATTCTTGAATCATATTGTTCTTGTGTTACTGTTTCATTAAGAATTCTTCTTATTGATCAAAGATTAGATTCTGCATAATCTTTGATATACTTTACAAAGTTTCTACTATAGCTGTGTTGGATTTATCTTGCATAACTAAACCTTACACATGCTAAGGAATTCAAGATCCATTCAAGTGGGATCAACAATGCACCCATTACACTTAACACATAAAAGTGCAAAATTCGCATTAAGCTTGGAATGCTGCACATTTGCAGTTCCTTTAGGTTCAACAACATTGTTCTTATTTTTCAAACTAGATTTAACTGTCCTATGGTGGGCTTCTACTTTATTCTTC
>BQNB010151944.1:0-15837 GCA_026074375.1 Tanacetum coccineum | reverse complement strand
TCAAAGATGTACCTTGCATCAGTAATTGATCTCTCTTCCATAAATCTTAAGCAACTCTGTAATGATTCACAAGTGAATAGATATCAGTAGGAAGACCTTGAAGAATGATATTGGTTGCTTTCATATCACGATCAGCTTGAATTTTCTTAGCAGCAGATAATTCAGCATATTTCTTTATTCTGATTACCCCGTTCTCTTCAACCGTAGGCCAAATGAGTGGACCATTTTCAACTGATTCAAGTATCATTCTTCCTTGTTCTCTATTTTGCATGTATAATTCCATTATACTTTTCCAAGAATCATACAAGTCCTTGTCCAACATAGGTGGATGATTGTCAGCACCGGAGAGTATCATGTACTCAGCAAGAGTATTCTTTTGACCAAGTGAAATAATTGAATCCATTTCAATGTGATAAGACTAAGATGATCGTACAGTGATTGGAGGTTGTTGTGTTAAAGTGAGGTTTGATTAATGAAGTTGAGTCTTTCAGAATACACGGGATTTTACAATTCTTGATAACACCGAGAAATCGAATATTCACGGGATTTTACAAATCAAAGAACAACCGTATAATTCACCGAATAAAACATGTATAGTTCTCCCTTGAAAAACGTATAAATCACCCAAGCAAAATTCATATAAATCACTTTTGGTAATTACGTATAGATAGCCTGAGCAAAATGATACATATAGATCGCCTGAACGTATAGATAGCCTGAACAAAATGATACGTATAGATCGCCTCTGAAACATATTAGATACCTAAACGTAAATATAGCTTGAACGTATAGATTAGCCTAGACGTATAAGATAGCCTAAACTATAGAAAGCCTGAAACGATAGATCGCCTGAATCATAATAGACGCCTGACCGTATAGATCGCCTGACTAAACTAACGTATAGATCCCCTGACTAAACTAACGTATAGATCGCCTGACAAAATTAACGTATAGATCGCCTGACTAAACTAACGTATAGATCGCCTGACTAAATTAACGTATAGATCGCCTGACTAAACTAACATATAGATCGCCTGACTAAAAAAAAACTTTGAAACGCTCAAAAAACTAAACATGACATCTTAAACAAAGACACACTCTTGATGTTTTTACCCGATTTTCTTTTACTCCTTACTATCCAAGACTATTAAGAACCGTAAAAACACAAACTTAACTTTTTTCTGTAACACGAAAATTATTTGAAATCAAGATTCTTGGTACAAAACCCTCTTTTAACCAAGAAGCACTCACCAAAATGATAATTTTTATTGTTTTTGAAAGATTGTTTCCTTGTACTTCCTAGTCTATATTAAGAAAACTAAGAAAAAAAGTTAATTTTATCGTTTTAAAAACACTTAAAAATGAAACTTTTGAAAATTTCGAACCAAACCAACACGAACTAAATGATAACAAACGCACACAAAACGCTTTACAAACACCCCATCGGCTCTATTGTATACCAATTGTAGAATAATCTTAACACATGTATGGAATGATTCACTTAGAGTTTTAGAGAGAGAGAGAGAGAGGTGGTTGGATGAACACTTAGAGAGAGTAAGAAAAATGATAATATTAACTTAAGTGAAAATGTGACAAATAAACAACCAACACCCTCCCCATATGTGGAGAGGGTTTATATATCCCTAGCATAACCAGCCATGGGCTTGTGTTATGGGCTTACATTGTAACTTTGGCCCGGTTAACTTACTAACATAACATTACTAGTTACTACGAGCTATGACTACATATATTGGAAGTGACCGATACTTTTCCGTATTTTTAACATGATGGTGCAACTGTAAAGCTGTCGACCTCATCTCCATCACCTTTATCATATCATCCTTCTGATGGCACTTGAGTTCCTGCCTTGTCTTATACGCGATAACATTTGTTGGCAAGTGTTGTTCAAGCTCTCCTATAAACGAGCGCCTTTCATCTATAATGTCAAGCAACTGCCTCGTTAAATTGTTGATTTCAGTTGCGAGCTTAACCTCCCTCTGCGCCTTCAAGTCGAAATAGACAAGCAGTTGATCTTTAAGCAGGTCTGAATTTGCTAAGAGCCTCAGTTATTCCAAATTCACGAACCTATTATCAGCGGCCATTGAAAAAGTTTAGTTTTAGGTTAGTGAAAGGTGTTTAGTATAACAACCCATAATTTTCATCTATGTAATTATCCATCTATTAAGACGCACGCTTGCGAGTTGGGTTTGCGATGTGGCATGTGTGTGTTGTGTGTGTGCGATGTGCACTGTGTGTGATATGTGTAGTGTCCCCCTCCCTCACGATACCCACCCCCCCCCCCCCCCCCCTCCTCCACGTCACTTCCCCCAACTCGTGGCTTCAAGTCGAACGCTCGCTCCAAGTAGTTGATCTCTTAAGCAGGTCTGAATTTGCTAAGAGCCTCAGTTATTCCAAATTCACGAACCTATTATCAGCGGCCATTGAAAAAGTTTAGTTTTAGGTTAGTGAAAGGTGTTTAGTATAACAACCCATAATTTTCATCTATGTAATTATCCATCTATTAAATTAGATGCAATTGTCATCAATGTAATATCTACTTATTAAATTAAGTACAACCATTTTCACGGGAATATTTTTGCTTTATTCCACCTATTATGCAACGTAACTTGCATAACCTAAGTAAACGAGCTCACGCAACCTACTATGCAATTTATCAATGTTTATAGCATTAAACGTTATAACATGTCAAGTTAATATGTTTTAAAACTCTATTTTATCATCGATTATCTATTTAACGTACTTTCAAAACGTTTATTACCAAAATTGCTTTTAAACTTATCGTTTATATCAAAACTTTAATTATATGAAATGTTTACATATAAAATGAATGTTCAAGCTTGCAAGGCATGTGTACAAGTGTACAATGCATAACTTTTGAATATTAATTCCCTCCAAAACCAATGTACAACTCCCTAAAGCTCAAAGTATAATTCAACTATGCATAAATTCAAATAAGCTCATTTTCTCTCCATTTTCATTCTAGATTTCGTACAAGCTCTTAGGCATAAGTTACAAACACATAATGCTCAACATATAAACCCTAAACTATCCTAAACCCTAACCCTAGCTCGTCCAAAACCGTAAATCCTAACCCGAAAACCCTAATCTACCCGAAACACCTAAACTAGTTCTAAACTAAGTTAAACCAAGAAACCACCCTAACTCCACCATGATCCACCTACTTGCTAGCCACCTTCAACACCTTGTCACCACCCTAGCACCCAAGCACCTCCATGAATCACCTACTAGTCACCTTAAGCTCCAAGAAAACCACCTAGCCACCTCCTTTGATTTTCGAACCATCACCACCTCCCTTACACTTGTATAGTTACTCCTAGCCTTTCCTTGGGCACATATACTATTACTTGGTCCCTACTTCACTTACCTTGGCCACCACACCAAGTAAACTTGGCCACTACTCCATTTCAAGCCCTATATAAGCCGAAACATACACATACATTCAAATTCACCATCAAAGCTTCATATTACCTCAAGTCTGATTCTAAAAAATCCAAGGAAGATTTAAAAGGAAATGTATACAACATGTAGAAGCTAACGAAACAAGAAGAATGAAGGTCCTTTGATTATCGTTTAAGTTTTTCGAGTTGTTTATGCTCCATTCGACCCATTTTCATTCATTTTCAAGTATAGTTAAGGTTTCTATCTTGTTTCATAAAGCTTTGTATCAATATAGTATTCTATAAGCTATAATTAAGTTACTTGTATAAGCCTTGAATCATAAAAAACATTTGTTTGGTTTTCCTAAACCAACCCGAAACCCTAATCGTACCCTAAAACCTTAAAACCCTAAAACCTTGATTTCGTGAAATCAATAAGCTAAAGCCATAAGCTGATTTAATAAGCTATTCTAATAAGCTATCTTATCATTTCTATAAGGCTTGAAAAAACTAATCTTTAAACCCTTAAAAAACCCATCGGGTTAATCTTTTGTGAAACCAAGCGAACGTTTGGATTTTTAAGCTCACAAGCTCTTTTCATAAGCTATAAGCTCGTAAAAGTTACTTATTTTAGCTTATAGTAATAAGCTATAACATGCAAAATTGATTTCTAAATCAAAAATATCAATATTATGGTTTTTGACTTATATTCGCACATATTGTGTCGCGCGCAAAGGGGTAATATATTTGTTATTTCTTGAAAACATATAACTAGAGGAGCTGAAAAATGTAATTATCCCTAAAGTTATACATCAGTGGTTGTTTGACCAAGATGAAAAGTTAAAGGTTCAATGTTATAAAAATATAATAAAGGTTATTTTTATTTATATTTTTTTTTATTCACACACACTCAATCACACACAAACACCACCCCCCCCACAACACTATATATATATATCTATATATATCCCCCCCCCCCCCCAACCGCTTTATATATATATATATATATATATATATATATAAACCAAGGGTAATATTGTCATTTTCATATTCTCAAGGGTATAAAATGTAATATTTTTATGTTAATTATAAAAATATATTTAAATATTATAAGAATTGATTTTATTAAAACCCGACACATTTGTCGTTATCATTCGTCGATCAAAACACTATAAAATCAAATATGTTATATATTTAACATAAATTATCATTCGCTAGCTTTTGAAGAAACTTAAAAAGATAAAACATTATCATTTAATCTATAACGTATCACGTTACTAGGGAGTTTCATGTGAGGGGTTTCATTTGGGTAGACGTTTTGACGAGTTGCTGGATTTACGATTTAAAGTGTCCTAGCTCCTCAAACATTTACTACGTGACCTCTGGATTATGATAGCCCGAACAGTGATACGATATTTTCATAAGTAATCAAACCAAAAACCGTTAAACTTTATGAAATAAAGTTTGTAATATCAACAATCAAACTAAGACTTGACATATTACTCCAGGTTGCGTGATGAGGTTGTTTACTCTCATTTGAATTAAATTTCAAATCAATCAACTACCTTGATAAGGTGAGTTCATAGTCCCACCTTTACATGTTTTCTAAATCTCATAGGGAGATACATGCTATAAACCATGAATACAAGTGTTTACAACTGTATACTATCCTGATATATTATTGCCTAAGTTTGCTTTCACTGCCAATATTTCTTAATCATGAACTACTAGTCACTTGCGAGTGAACGTGATATTGTGGATAGATCTATTGGGGGTGACGACTCCCGTTGGTGTACCCGTACATGGGGTAACCAAACGCACTATATTTGAAAACAAAGGATAACTTTGGCAAGTTACCTTTCCTTAAGGACAGTTGTTCCTTCAAGTCATTAAATTGACTTTGGATGTTAATGTTTGGTTCCATGAGCTTAGGGCAATAATACTGTTTTCCATGATAATTGTATTCTTTGTAATTATTACCACTTATGATGACTTGTATTCAACTATTACATTGCAAACACTATGAATTTCACTCAACCGTTGTGTTGACCATTTTAGCATGTTTATCTTAGGTAATTGAGCAATTTATGGCACAAAGTGGCATTGGACATGAGGACATCCAAACCTGTTATCATTCAACTTTATGTTTTAAAATGTATTTTGGGACCTCTTTTGTAAAAACTCTGATGAATAATGAATGATAACTTATCTTTCAAAAACGTCTCTTTTGAGTCGTTTTCTATTATTGTGACTATGATTCATGAAGTAATACCCTAGATTAGCTTCTACTGCTATATGTCAAATATTGGGGGTGTTACACCCGTTTTTAGGTTTTCTATTTATAAGGTCTGGAATTCGGTCGATACGGCGTATTGACTGAAGACAATACGGCGTATCGGGGTTTCTTAGAGTGGGGACCACGTTCGATATCTTCCAGAATATTTTATTTCCATAACTTGAATACGGCGTATTGGTCTTCTCTGGATACGGCATATTGGATCTTGTTCCCTTGTGGTCTTTGGTGGAGTGCAGGCACAGATACGCCATATCTTCCTTGATAAATATGGCGTATTGGATGTCAGAACAATAATCTTCAAATTTATTCGTTTAAGTTCCAGAATGCGTGCCTTTTTGCTAGTCTTCACCAAGTACTCCATAACTATTACAATTCTCAAATACAAACGATTACGTAACAATTCTTTGCAATAATTATACAAAATGGGTTATTTACATGGGATAAATGATGCTATAAAAGTAACGTTATTTGATGTCATCAGTCACATACTTGCATTTTACCTGAAAACAATGAAATAACCATAAAAGTATCGAATTCAAGTATTTATAAGACAATTGCAAGTATTTTTAAGGGAAATTTGACACTAAAAAGTATCAAATATTTTATGTTATCAAATATCCCCCCACTTGACTTTTTCTTGCCCTCAAGTAGACCTGTTAGAATAGTTTATAAAAAGATTTCTTTGATTTAACTCAAAGAAATGAATCTATAAAAGCCTTATGCTAGAAACATCAAAGCCGAACACCTCACGAAAAAGGGATCAAAAATCACTCAACTCTCAACCAGTCTAAGTGTTCATTTTCAGGGTGATCGCTCAACTGCACAATCATAACATGTATTCTATCATAAGCTTGAGAAGTACACAAAGCTGCACCAGTTAGAGTTAGGGTCTAAACAATTTTTAAAGGCAACATGGGTAACATAACACATGTTTATTGGGTGATATAAAGGGTTAGGATAGACATGGGATACACATTTAATTGGTGTTAAGACAAAAACACAAAACAAATAGTCTTATATAATCTAAGGTATCCATAACCAGCTATTGTCCATTCATAGTCCAAGTCTTTCAGTGTGAAAATCTAATCATATCATCATAATGGGTTAGCTAAAAATGAGATCTTGTAGAGCGTGCTAACCCATTCTTCACTAGGTGGCTTATAGTTGCACCACCTTTATACTTCGGATGGCTTATAGTTGAACCATCCTAAAATCACTAGGTGGCTTATAGTTGTACCACCTTTTTACTTAGTTGGTTTTTGTAACCAATATCAGGAGTTATATCACTAGGTAGCTTATAGTTGCACCATCTTTTTTCTTTTTCTTTTTTTCTAATACTCTTGTATATAACATATAACATATCCCCCCACTAGAGATGAACATTATCGAAAGTGATTATACCGAAGGGTCTTCCATGATCAAAATGATGTATCATTTAAGTGCCAATCTTCGAACCATTTTCTTGAACCATGGACTTAGGTAGCCAAAAATTTTAACACAAAGATAAATATAGACTACAGGGTTGGCTAAGGCGAAATGGTGTAACGAAACATATAATAATGGGTGAAAACATAGATTGGCTTAACAAGGGTGATCTAGGGGTATCTTGCACTAATGATGAGTGCAACAAAAGGGTTTTAACACGGGAGGTCGACAAGTTAGTGTAACAAGTCGATAAACACACACATAATGGCTATTTGGGTGAATTCCTAAATGTTGCCTTCTCGAACCATCTATTCCTGCTAATCAATTAGGTCTCGAAATGATGTACAGGCCAAGTTCTAAAGTCTACAATACTACCGGCACACTTAATATTTTGGTGGATTTTTGTATAATGAGATGAAAATGGAACATTAGGCTTAAACCTCACCAAGTAATAATAAAGGGTAATGTGCATTCGGCAAAGATTAATTCTAGTTTAGTAAGAAAAACATGTCAAAAATTTTAAAATTGGCACCATTTTTCAAAGAAAACTAGAAAATCAAAGGCAAGAATAGGTCAAGTGATAATTCTACTCCCATCCCCCCCACTTGTTTTGTACAATGTCCCTATTGTACATTAAGGAAATGAAATAAACAGGAAGAGTAGAATTAGAACAAGAAACTCCCTTGAGCACATTCATCCACAATAATATGACAAACAACCGAATATATTCATTCCATCAACCAACACAAAACCACATTCAACCACATAACCCATTGCCTACTACGAACATCTAGCAAAAAAAGCAACTTCCCTAAATATTCACATTGTACAGTAAACATAAAACCCAAAAATAACCCACTTGATGATGAGAAATTTCAGCAACTTGCGTCGCTTTTCTTCAACCATAGCAAGGATTTCTTTAAGCTCATTACGTGACCTCAACAACCCTGGGATAATCTGAACAGACCTTTGACACATTGGTGGATCATACCACCTGAGGAAGTTGACACATGTTGGACTCTGAAAAGAGTCGAAAAAGGATGTGTAAATAAACAAACAAAATGATTTGTTACATATTTTTCGATCGAATCATACTTACAAGTGTAGGACAACCATAGAAACGATGACATGGATTCCGATTAGTCCATGATGTCCTAATCACAACTTCCAAACCACACGCATAACGAACCATTTTATAATTTTTGTCTTATACTTTGCAAACCATCATTTATAATACACAAAATTGAGTCAGGGACCAATGGTGCAAGCACTAAAGGACAAAAAAATACAACAGTAAAACACCTGTTGGAAAATAAAAAAAACGAAAGCAAAAATTTAGTGAAGGACCAACGGTGAAATAATGACAAAATTTTGAAATTACTAAACTGCCCATCGTTGACAAGTCAAACTAACACCCGTTACGTATAACGGGGCTCGAGAGACCAAACGAGTAAGAACAATGACAAAAAAGGACTAACGAAATCAACCCCCGTTATCTAGGGACTGAATCCGCAATCGGGCCTAACCTTGGGGACCAACAGTGTAATTTACCCTTTAGGAAATGTAGTATAGAAATGTTGAAATGTTGAAACTTGAAAAATTAAGGAATCTATTTTCGGAAATGTTGAAACTTTGTAATTGAAACTCAAAGTTGAAACTTAATGTAGGAAACTATTGGTTGAACAGGAACCTTGTAATTGAAAGTCAAAGTTGAAATTTAATGTAGGAAAGTATTAAAGTTGTACATGCAGGAACCTTGTAATTGAAAGTCAATGTTGATACTTAATATAGGAGAGTATTACAAATGTTGTTATCAAGCTGTAATATTAAGGTAGGAAAGTATTAATGGATACCAATGAAAATTTGTTGTACAAACGCAGGTAAGTAAATACAATGGCGGGAATGTACTATTTTCAAAATTTAAAACCTTTACCTATATAAACAAGCAAGATTTAAGAACAAATTCATTCGCATACAAGAGAAGAAGAAGATGGAATTGCAAAATGAAATAAATGTTGATGATAATCTTTAGGTTAGTTACTTGCATCCCATCTCATCTCACACACACATCACACAGTTCAATCACCACTATGCACACGAGCCGACCATAACAACGAATCGACATGAGCAGACCATCATGAACGGTTTTTGAGGTTTTTTTTAACTTTTTAATAGATCTATTATTTACCAAGTTTGAGGATTTTTTTACTTAGATTTAGGGTTACATAATTTGTTTGAAGGTTTCTTCATGTAAATCGAACTTTTGAATTTTTTTTTCTAGATCTATATATTCAACAAATTTTGATAGTTTTTTAATAGATATTTGCTAATCTTTTGTAGAGATTAGTCGCTGGAGAATATTTCAGCGTTGTGGATGTTGCCGGAATTTCCGATGCCTCCCTGTCCCCATCGAAATTTGTAACTGTTGCCGAAAAAATGGTCCATTGTGAAATCTGTTTTACAAATTTACTTATTGTTTATTTTGTGTATAATTTCTTATATAAAGTTTATGATATTCTGTTGTAAAGCTTGTGAAGATTTAAATTTTGTTGTGTAAAATTTTCAGCCGCCGGAGTATTTATCTAGACGCCGAAAATTGTTTACACACCGCCATAACTGGCTTAGCCGACGCCGGAGTTGTGTTATCTTATATTTATTGTAAAGTTTATTGTGACTTTTTTAAAGTTTTATGTAATGTTTATTGCCACTTCTTTTGTAAGTTTACTGTGTACATTTTATTGTAAACTTTGTAAGAAAATTCATGTAAAGTTTGTGTATTTTTTTATGTAGATCTATTTGGGTATTTTGGTGTGTAAATTTTTTTGCAAGTATATCTTTAAAGCAATGGAAAAGCTCTCTTATTGCTGAAAACATCTTGAGAGCAGTTATTCCAAAAAGACTAGCATCTCTAACATGAAAAGCAAGCAAAGACCTCCCTTTTGGTTTGGTGGCCTCCTTCCTTAGTTTGTTGGTGAACTTTGTATATAAGCCTATAAGGTGTAGGTAATTTTGTTGGTAAATTATGTAGGTAATTTTGTTGGTAGACTTTGATATCTTATAAAATTGTTGCTAGACTTTGTACAAGGATGGAAAACGAAAAGTATTGAATCATAATGTTAGGGATTTGCAGTGAAAACGGAAAGTATTGTATTAACGGACGATATTAAATCATCATTAAAATGCATACGCATACTTTTTTATACAAGGCTGGAAAACGGAAAGTATTGCATCATAATGTGAGGGATTTGCAGTAAAAACAAAAAGTATTGTACATGGCTGGAAAACGCAGGGCTGACTCCTTCTTTGCACACGGCTGGAAAACATTATGTGAAACGATTATATAAAATTCAAACCGAGTATTTTATAATTTAAATAACAAGTATACACGAATTGATATAATTAAAATTTGATAAGTATATAAATGATTCTATAAAATTCAAAACTACAATAGTATTTTATTTATTGATATAAAATCCTGTATTTTCTAAACTGATATGCTAATCGAAACTGATTTTCAAGATATTGTTTTTTGTCAAACTTTACACATTTGTTGGCACTATCCTTATTTGTGACATCTCCTTATTAGTATATAACATTCTAGCAACATAAAATTCGTATATTACGTACGATATAGAAGAATACATAAAGTGGAATCCATTGATGCTCAAAACACTTACCACAATATCGCATATCATAAATTATCCGCCGCTAAGAATTTTCGTTGCTACCTTTTAAAAGTCTTTAACCTACTATCCTTTCCTCCTCCCAACTTCATATATTATGTTATTTACATTAAACAATCTTTTCTAGAAAATAATAAATAAATAAATAAATAACTATGCTTATTAGACAATGAAGATACGTGATCATAGCAAAGATGTTCGACCATCTTATGTTTATCGACATGATCATGTGACTAGATCCATATAACGATGTTATTAGTCTATATATACGATTCTACCTATGAATATGATATAATGTAACTTTGTAGTCTTTTTTTCAAAATAATTTGTATGATATAACTAAATCCAAATTTTATATTTAATTTATAAGTATGTTTAGAAAATCAATATTACATTTATCTGTTGCTATCTACGTGTACAACTGCAACATGTTAAATTAAATGGCCTATAAGCTTTGAATATTTTTATACGGTGCATTGTTAGTTTTACGCGACGAGTAACTTGTGTTGTTAGATTTTATCTCATAATTGATGTAATGTTTGACTATCAGCTTCACTAAATGTTTTTATATGTTGTTTCATACATGTTAAGAATCTTTTTCTAGAGTTGAATTATCACATGTTACAACCGTTTGCAATTACTTTTTTCATATTTTCACGTTCTATTTTGAACTTTACACGAAACACTTACTACAACATCGCATATCGTTAATTATCGGCCGCTAGAAATTTATGTTGCTATGCACGAGTACTCACCTAGTTTAAATAACAATATAATAAATATAGTATGAGAAGAACTAAACTTAAACATGACCAAATTAAAAGAACGGGTTTTACAAATTACTCTTACGCATAAGCGTAACACGTGGGTATAACACTATAATTAAAATGCCAAATAAGCAAAATTAATACTCCCTTCGTCCAAAATTATTGTTTCCCAACAAAAAAACATAGTTTAAGAAAAACGCATTTATTACTGCTTTTTTTTTTTGACAAAATGACAATTTTAGCCTTAGCTAATTAATTAAAGTCTTATTTAAAGTTTGTAATAATGATTTCAAAAAAAGAAAATATAGTAAACTTGATCAAACTTTCCTATCTAATTTTAGCAGTGGACAATTAAATTATGATATCTCAAAAAGAAAACGTGTACAATAAAAATGAGACGAAGGGATAGGTTTTTTACGATAGCCGGTTAAGTTAGTAATTATTGAACATTTTTGAAAGTTACATTGGCGAGCTTATATTCCAACCTTTTACTAATAACTGTAAAACTTGACAAATTTGTATCTAATTAATTAATAGTTCTAACCCTCATATTTATAGGATGAAAGTACCTTTTTTTTAACAACAAATCCAATATTTTAATTAACATATATTAATTAAAATATATTAATTAAAATATTGGGTTTGTAGTTAAAAAATAAAGGAAATACCCAAAAAAGACAGAGACGATTTAAATCGACAAGTGGCCGGTCCATTTATGAAATTATTGATCCTTAACCAT
Organism: Tanacetum coccineum; assembly: GCA_026074375.1. NCBI lineage: Eukaryota > Viridiplantae > Streptophyta > Magnoliopsida > Asterales > Asteraceae > Tanacetum > Tanacetum coccineum. Next base: position 3,508 of record BQNB010151944.1, on the reverse strand, counting down.
TTTCGTCTTCTCTACCTTTAAACAAAACAATGTACGTAACGCATGACATCATTTCATGTTCCAAAAACACACCCTTGTATTACAAGCATCATCTTTCTTTCTTTTTCTAGTATGTTTTACGTGTAACTAATAAGTGTAACACATATGTTAAAGTCTCAAACATTACTCAGTATGCTTGTAAGGTCTTAATCATTATGTTATTTTGTTCCTTTTCCTAGGCTTATAAATATATAGTAACATTTCCAATACCATATCTATCAAACTCACAAACATGTCTCACTCGACTAGAAACACACATTTACTTGTCTACCCGTTTCCAGTCTCGGGCCATATTATCCCGTTACTCGACCTTGCCCATCTCCTTCTACGTCGCGGCCTCACCATCACCGTGATCATAAGCACGGCTAACCTCCCTCTTCTCGACCCTCTTATCTCGTCATACCCTTCTTCGCTACACAAACTTCATTTCCCGGATCCCGAAATCAGCCCATCCTCTCATCCACTTATTTCCAAAGTTATGTCAACTAAAAAACTATTTGATCCCATTGTTAAGTGGTTCGAATCCCACCCTTCACCACCTGTTGCCATTGTTTCCGACTTTTTTCTTGGGTGGACTAATGAACTTGCTTCTCACCTAGGTATTAAACGTGTGGTTTTTTCGCCTTCAGGTGCTCTTGGCTCTTCTATTTTTCATTGTTTATGGCGAGACGTGGCAAAGATCAATGATGAGAATAGTGATGGAGATGAAAACTATAAGATATCGTTCGCTGAAATCCCAAACAAGCCCGAATTTACTTGGTGGCAAGTGTCGCAAGCTTCGCGTTATTATAAAGAAGGAGATCCTGACTTCGAATCTTTTAGGAAAGGAATGTTGGCTAATATGACAAGTTGGGGAATTATGTACAACACATTTGAAGAGATGGAAGGGCTATACATTGACTACATGAAGATAAAAGTCGGCCATGATCGAGTTTGGGCAGTGGGCCCATTACTTCCCGATGAGCAAGGCCCATTGGGTAGCACTGGACGAGGTGGGTCCAGTGCAGTCCCACCTCATGACGTACTCATGTGGTTGGACAGAAAGCGTGATGATTCCGTTGTGTATATATGTTTTGGGAGCCGATTCACATTGAGTGAAAAGCAAATGAGTGCGTTAGCAAATGCACTCGAGCTTAGTAATGTAGATTTTATTTTGTGTGTTAAGGCAAGTGATTCAAGTTTCATTCCTAGTGGATTTAAGGATCGGGTAGCTGATCGAGGTTTCATAGTGAAAGGCTGGGCCCCACAACTGGCGATATTGAGACATCGAGCCTTGGGGTCATTTGTGACTCATTGTGGGTGGAACTCGACATTGGAAGGAGTTGCGGCAGGCGTGATGATGTTGACATGGCCAATGGGTGCAGACCAGTATGCGGATGCTAAGCTACTAGTTGACCAGTTGGGTGTTGGGAAAAGAGTTTGTGAAGGAGGCCCCGAGGGTGTTCCTAACTCAGTTGAGTTGGCTAGGTTATTGGACGAGTCATTAAGTGGCGATATAGCAGAACGGGTTAAAGTCAAGGAACTATGTCGATCAGCTAGCAAATCAGTCAAAGAAGGATCATCAATACGCGATCTAAACATGTTTGTTAAGTGTCTATCTGAGCTCTAAGATCATTTAAGACTAGAGTATTGAGAACTTAAGGACATGCTACAAAGATCTGTTTAATATGATTTGACAATTTTATTTGATATGTTAATTTCTCGACTTTTTATTCGAGCTAATGCTTGTCATCAACTTGGTTTACAATAAAATAGAGAGTTTGGGCATTTTATTTAGGCGTGCCGAATAAGTTAAGGATGCAGTGTAACTCTTAACAGACATATACGACTATGATAAGTGTGACATAGAAAAATATATAAACGATTAGATCATAAGTGTGATACTTTAACATATAGACCACCCGGCCACATGTCGAGAATCTACCTCTCGAGAAGTGTATTTGATGGTGGGTACGTTTTGATCAAGTTGGATTCGCATGATGATCATGATTTTGATAATGACTATCGCTAAATAAAATAAAATTATGACAATTTTGACCCATATATAAAGTGGATTTACTGAACATCTGTAAAGGGTCAAATAAGTGAATTAACTACAAATTAAAAAAACTAGGCCATATAAATAGATATGCACCGTAAATAAAACAGATACGCTAAGTCAAACACGTCGATTTAAAAATATATGTATACATACATGTTTAAGTACGTTGGGTAATTAATCTGGCAAGATTTACGTAATGAAATGTTTTTCGTACTTAAGCGCGACTCACAAGCTAAGAGTTGAGTCGAGCTAAATACCGATCTAAACATGTATGTTAAGTGTCTATCTGAGTTCTAAGATCATGAAACACTAGAGTATTGAGGAGTCAAGGACATGCTAGAAAAATCTGTTGAATATGATTTAATTGACAATTCTGTTTGATATGTTTGTCAGGTTTTTATTCTAGTTAATTAGCATTCAACCTGGCTAGCTACAACGAATGCTTGTCAACTTGGTTTAGGATAGTACACAGAGTGTTTGGACATTCTATCTCTGTGTGCCACATAACTTAAAGATGCAGTGAATCTCTTAACAGATACACACGAATATGAGAAGTGTGGCAGTTCAGAAATTTACGCATAAACGATTAGAACAAATTGTTTTTTTTTTCTTTTTTTAATCTTGTTAATCAAGGTTTCCAACCTTTTGCCAACTAATCAACGAGATTTGAGTCAACCGTCACACATGTTGGGATTTATCATCTAGGTAACCAAGTAACTACGAGTACGTAGCGGATTTGGATATAGTAATAGCATATGATTAACACGTAACTGAAAAGTAAATAGAAAACGTACCTCTCAGCAAATTGATCAAGAAAACAAATTAAGCGACTAAAACAATCGCCTCTACGGTTGCTCACACAATCACGTCAACCGAATATGTTAAGTTTGCTAGACTTAAGCTTCACAAACCTAGCTACCCTTGTATAATAATCGAATGCCAAACAACTCTTGTATTGAACCGAATATCAAACCACCGAATTATCTAATAAACCATAACCTCCTGATATAGTTTATTGTTTTGTTGAACTAGTGCACACCAAACAACAACTTGAGTGGACCTTTAATTATCAAGCTAGGAAAAAATAAAGCACCGAAAACCACTAGAGGGTTTTGTTGAATTCGTTGGAGAGACATACAAAAAGACCGAAACTGACTTTTTGGGTTTTTTTGAGAATTTGTGAATCGTATATCATGGGTTTTGGGTCAAGAAGTATTTATAACCCACAAAATTTATTCTTGATAAGTTAGGAAAACAAGTCCCACTTTTAATACAACTCTTTCTTCTTGGTGCCCAAGTAAAACCGACTCAATTATCCCTTAGGAATATTCCATTCGAGCTCCAGGAGAATTAGGAAAACATTGTTTACGTCTAAGGGTTTTAGAACATGACAAGTTCATGTCTTGTTTCAGTTTTAGTCCTTATGGT
>BQNB010151943.1:4682-15837 GCA_026074375.1 Tanacetum coccineum | reverse complement strand
TGCTTTTAGACTATTCTTACTATATATTTGATATTTTATTATATTATATATATTTTAAGGTATAGTCTGAGCGGATCAAGCACCTTTCCCACAAGACTTACAAGTGCATTGTCGACAAAAGATTCCATCTAACGAATCACCGCACTCGTGACAACAATGGTCAATGTGTAGAGGACTTGGTGAGGACAATTTTCACCGGGGTCCTGATTAACAACGATTGGCTCTCGAGGAGCATTAACAACGTTGGTATTGTCGTCGGATGACTCGAAAGTGTCTTGGAAGTCTTTGAAAAATTCATTTTCCACACAGTTTGTAAACAAACCTTCCATAAATTCCTTTCGTAAAAGAGCACATCCTTGACAATACGGACCATCAACCGGGGTTCCACACCTTGCACACCTTACACAATTTCGAGGGGGTTTAGGAACAAGAATCTTGTCTTCAAGACTCCCTTTCGAACAACCACAGTTTGAAGTGTACAAACTTCCACAAGACGAGCATTCTTTAATCGCGTAAATAAATTGGATGCAACGATAATCGAAATGACGTCATAAAAATTAAACCAAGAAGATGGATAAGAAAAGAATTAAATGATACTAAGAAAAATTTTTTTTTTGGTTTTTCAAAGATTAATTCACAATTGATTTTAACGGACAATGAGATAAGACAACTTAAACCAAATAATCTACTTACTTCACGGTAGCTCTCAAAAAGATAAACGCACAGGTGAGCGGAGGAGTAGGAATAGCGCGAAGCTTATTTCTCCTTTCGGGTCGTAGTTCCTAGGAACAACCCTCCTTATACCCACTTTATAGTTTGTTTAACTTTTCAAGGTGAGCCGTACGTCGTAAGAGACACAAAAGGCAAGTTTTTAAATCTTTTGTTCGAGTTGGGAACCAACAAGTTCACCGGAACTTATTATGATAATACCTCAGTTGAGAATATTATATTTTGGTATTTTACCAATTTGTGAATTTTATTTTCTTTTTTATGGACAATGTTTTTATATTTTTGGTTTTTCTTTGGTTTTTATCTGATAATTATACTAAAAGAAATGAAAAATATTTTTGTACTTTTTTATATTTTTATAATAAAAGAAAATATTCACAGTTTCAAACACAATTGATCAACGTAACGATAAACGGTTGCACAGCCTCCCCGGCAACGGCGCCAAAAATTGATCCGTCCAAACTATACCTTAAAATATATATAATATAATAAAATATAAAATATATAGTAAGAATAGTCTAAAAGCAGAATCAATAAAACCGAGAAGTAGTATAGAGCTTTCCCGGGTCGTTTATCCCCAACGAGGCTGGACTGGTAAATCGATACGATCGAAGATTTGAGTTTGAAGGAAGGAATGAGTTTGGGAAGTTGAAAAAGTCAAATTAGATAATAACGGACTAAAACGTTTAAGAAAAACCTAGAAATTAGAATTAAACTAGGAAATCGGGACCCCGAAAATTCCGAACAAAAGGGGGAAAACCTAAAAACTTTAAAAATAACCCTACAAAGAAATTTTTGCTTCTAAACTACTCTACGGGTCAAATAACGAAGAATGAAAAAGACTAGACCGAAAACGGAGTTCGTTTGACCCAAAAACGAGTCAAAACAAAATCCCGTACCCGGACCCGTTCTTTAAAAAGACTGAAAAGTTATAAAAATGACCCTACGAATTTTTTACAATTTTTCCTACAAACTAGATGGCTTATTAAAAAGAAATTTTCTAAAAAGCAAAATATTTTTTTGATTAATTTTTGAATTTTTTAAGAATTAAACAAATTTTAACTAAATTAAATTACTAAAAAATAGTAATATGATTACAAAAAAATTCTGTGAAAATTTTCTAAAAAATATTTACAAACTTTTTAAAAATCTATGAACAAATACCAAACACCCCACTGCTTATGCATAAGCCCCGAAATAAGCTTGGACAGCTTATTAGCTTATAAGGGCAAAAACCCCTTTAAATATATAGCCCTTGAGTTCTGTAACCGAAAAGACCAAGGGCGCAGTGGTTTAGTGTGTGTGTAAAGGGAGGGGCCGTATCGAGGGGTCTCATGGAGTTCGAGTTTGACTCACCGGGTCCCTTGTCTTTCCACCTCTCTTTTTATTTTTGCACAACTTGAGAGTAGAAAGAAAAGAAAATAACTAAACTTAAAGGGTAGACGGGCTTAATTTTATAAATTTACACTATAGTTTCAAAGTTTAACCCCTGCACTATGGAAAGAGTAACAAAACAAACCTACGCTTTTAGGCTTTTTTGTGGCATTATTGGAAAAATGATTTTCAGCAAAACTTAAAAAACATGAAAGTTTCTTAAACAGATATTCTTACCATACATTAACAAAAGGACTTTCAACTTTTTGTCAAAAGAATAAGCTTAAAAATAAGCTTGAAGTTGACAGCAAGCTATAAAATGGACTTAAAAGCAAATTTTTTAAGGATTTTTGCCTACTTATGTCGAATAACTAAGCTAAGGTCTAAATTAAGATGGCAGATGGGCTAAACTAAACCTAAATAAGCTTAAAAGCTAAAGCTTAGGCCTAAATAAGCTGTGGAGCTTATTTTTATGGCAGGAAAGAAGAAACGCTTTAAATCAAGCTTTAAAGAGGCTAAAATGCTAAAAACTAGGTTCAAATTAAGCTGAAAAAAGGGGATAAGCCAAAAGCTAAACTTATTGATCAACCAAATAATGCTTCAATGAACAAAGTGAGCTTCTGAAAGTATAAGGGCTCATAAGCCCAGAGGTGGCTAACAGTCACAACAGTTATTACGAGGGAGTTAGTACTGTTGGTGGAGATGTGGGTTAAACAAAAGAGCTTAATAAGCTAAAAAAAGGAAATAAGCACACTAAATATCTAACCTAACTAAAAAAAACTCTTGGGAAACAGTTAGGGCTTATGGAATAAGCTGAATAAGCCTAAATAAAAATTAAAGCAATCCCTCAGCTAAGGGGCTCAAAAAACAGCAAAGAGGCAAGTTTGGGCTTAAAATAAGCAACACAAATAGCATCTTAAGTCTTGAAACATTTGAGGGCTTCTTTAAGAGCTAATAGCTCATAAAATAAGCCAAAAAAGTAGGCTTAAATGTGTTTTAATGGTGAGAGAAAGATGGACCTAAAGTTCCCCTTTGCACCCAGGGGAGTTTTAAGGCAGTCTCAAGGGGCTTCTTTGACAGCTTATTTTAAGCAAACAAATAAGCTCTAAATCACAAATAAAGCTCCAAAACAGATTGATTGTGCTAGGAAAAAGGGTTTGTGCACAATTTTTAAGCTTTGGGAAAAACTCAAATTTTACCTTGCTTAATTTTGATTAGGAAAAAGGCTTTTGGTTTTTTCCAACTGTGACAGGAAAACCAAAAAAACTTGGTGGTTTTGACCTTATAAAGTCAAAGAACAAAGGCTCTTGACAGCCTTTTTTGAACACTTAAAAAACACACTTTTTTTGTTGCTTAAACTCATACCACAAGTGTTAATCAAATAAGCACTTGTGGGTTACTTTTAAAAACTTCACAGGTTCTTGAACTTAGCTTGCAATAACCTTAGAAAACTATTTTTACAAACTATAAAAACTTTCTAAAAACAGCTTGAAATTGCTTTAAAAAACTTATGCTTAATTTAACCAGTGACCTTAACCCATGCCAAAAACCAAATTTGACCCGTTTATAGGTTATCCCAAACCACTCCTTTATTTCAAAACGATCAAACAAAAGTGGGTATAAAATTATTTTTAAGCTAAACTTTAAAAATTTTTATTATCTACTCTTGCTAGTAATGACCCTCGTAACTATTTTAAGACTAAAAGATCAGCTTATTAAGCTCAAATAAGCTAGTTTATCAGCTTTAGCTTAATACTCACTATTGTGACGATTTTGAGGTATAAACTTAAGATTAAATAAATTTAAACCTAATTGAAAACTAAAAACGCTCGATATTAAACCTAAAACATACAGTTTTGAAAGATAAAAACAAATAAGTAGTGTCTAAAGCTTAAAAATATAAGCTAAATGGAAAGTAAGAATTGAAAACCTTGGATTTGTTGGTCTCTAGCACAGACACTCTTTCTGTTGTGGTGGCCTAATAAAGCCTTGTCCTAAATGGCCCCTTAGCCTCTTAAACATGAGCAAATACCGCAATAAAGTTATAAATTTTTTTTAGCCTTATTTCTCCAAAAGCTTCCAAATTCACAATCAAATGAGCATTTATGAAATAAATTCAACTTAAAACAGTACTTAAGAACATTTAACCGGTATTAAACTGAAATTTGTGTTATTAACAGAATAAGCTCAACTTGCTTCTTGAGAGCTTATGAAGTAAAACACGGCTCTTAATATTTCATTAAAACTGAAAATTACAATTGCATAAAAGACATTGACTTAAAAATGCTTTAAACTACAATAAAAACTTAATTGAAAAATGAATTAAAACTGAATAAGCTGGATTAAAAATGGAATACTTGCCACAATGGCTTACAAGGCTATTTATAGCCGAAAACTAAAGCTAGGTCTTCTTTTTCTTTTTATCTTGTTGTGCTTGTTTGTTGACACACAACACAGGTGTGTTTGTTTTGTAGGTGTTTAAAAACCCTTTAATCTTGGCCCTTCAATCTTAAAAAATCAATCCTAGTCGTCGAACATAGGTCTTGGGGGGTGTGGGATTGCCAACTTGGCACATATGTTGCTGGGGAAAAAAAAAGGTAGTGGAGGAGGGGGAAATCGATTATCCATGGAGGTGGTGGAGATTCACAGGGTAAAAGTGGGTTAAACAACCCGTGAGTTGTTTGGGAGGGAAAAAGAAGCGGGAAATTTAGTTGGGAGTATAACAGAGTGAAAGTTTCACCATTTGGCAAAAAATGGTTCTCTCTAGGATAACTTGTTATTTGCAAACACATGGTCTTGGGTTATATAACTTTGGGGCTTTGGCAAACAAGTCCCCAAGAGTTATATAACTCTTTGCATCCATCGTCCTTGTGGTGTACAAGTTAGGGGGGTTGGCAGGTTTGCCCCCCCACTTGTTACTTTGAGCAAATTGCAAAATTAGCCCTTCTCTTTTCTTTTCCTCTTTTCACTTATAAATAATGTTTAGGGTTTGGCAAATTTCAACCCTGACACTTATATTTTCTTGGTTTGATGACTTTTGCTTATGGGGTGTTGACTTGGGACCTATTGACCCAGGTTGACTTTCTGTGACTTTTGACTTGATTGACTTTCCGGCTCTTGATTTGGCTTGTCTTCACAGTTTTTTCCAATTCCGAGTACAGTTTTGTCGTTTTGGCTTTGTTTTTTCGGTCTTTTACTTGTTATCCGTTCTGCACAATACAATTACGCAAAACAAGCGGTATAATTTGGCATTTTAATAGTTCGTTTTTGGTTTATTTTTAGCTCGTTTTTTTAAGTGTTTTAAAAGGAGTGTAATTAAACACATACCACTTCCGTAGGGTTTAATTTGCAAAATTTCATTTTTTAAAGAACGGGATTGATTCCCGTTCACGTTTTTCATGTTTTTAAGCTCAATTCAACTCCGTTTTTATTCTAGTTTTCTTTAATCTTACTTTTTAGTTAATTAGTCTATTAAAAGTGAAAATTTTATTTTAGGTTTATTTTTGGAAATTTAGGGTTTTTAGTCACAGTTGAGGGTTTCTATTTTACATTTTTAGCTAAAATTTGTTTTTCCTTATGTAGTTTTAAGTTTTTGCCTTTTTTTCTTGTAGTTTTAGAAAAACAATATCAATCTTATCCCATTCAAACATCGATTCTCAAAACGTCTCTCGATTTCAATTTGCTTTTCCTTATCGGTGGGATACGACCGGGAATCATACTTCCGGATTACTATAACTGAGATCTTTTGATTCCTACCCTTCTTTTTATATATTTATAAGTATATTTTATATATATTTACTATATATTAAAGAGTGTAGTCAGAAGTGATCAAGTTTTTGGCGCCGCTGCCGGGGAGGATTGTCTACGATTGTTGAAGTCGTTTGAAAATTTTTGTTTGAAGATCCTTCCAAGAGAAGTTATTTTGTTTATTTTCATATAAAAATACAAAAATATTTTTCATTTTCTTTTATTAGTATAATTAAAATATAAAACCAAAAATCTAAAAAAAAGAAAAAAAACCAAAAACATAAAAACATTATCCATAAAAAAATTAATAATAAAAAAAAATTCACCAAGTTGGTAAAAGAACACCAACAAATAATACTTTCAATTGAAGTATTATCCATCAATAAGTTCCCGAACCAAAGATCAAAAACTTGCCTTTTGTGTCTCTTGCGACGTACGGCTCACCTTTAAAAGTTAATTTTTTTAAAGAGTTACCGAGAAGCAAATTGATTATTAGGTTTAAGTGTCTCATCTCATTGTCCGTATTTAAAATATATTCCTTAAAAAAATAATAAAAAAATAAAAAAAATTAGTATAAATTTTCTTTTTACATTTTAGTGCATGCGCACTCGTTTCAATCCTCGTTAATTTCTAAAACCGTCACAAAACAAGTCAATCCGACTTTTGTTGAACCATTCAATCTTATTGAACCTATTCCCGTAGTTACAATGGATGATAATCGTATTATTCTCAACTGCTTGAAGCACCACCGTGGGTTAACGAGGCATTGCCATCGTTTTGTAGCCGAAATTACCGCGTGGGGACAAACTTTGAGTCTTAGCACGGTTGCTTACCCTCGTTCAAAATTAATTCTTCGGACATGTACAAAGAAGACCCCTCATGTCACATCCGTTATTTCAAACAAGATCAAACTTTACGATGAATACCGATCGTTCCCGAGTACGTCGGGTTAAAGCTATGCTTTTCCCATTTTCTCGTCGAGCGTGCCGCCCGGGATTTGGCTCAAAAAGACCCCTCGATCGATTCGTACATTGGGATGATCTTGTTTCGAAATTCATCAACAAATTCTTCCCTCCCTCCAAAACAACAAATCTTCGAAATGAAATCACGAGATTTCAACAACGATTTGATGAAACTTTTTACGAGGCATGGGACCGATTCAATGATCTTCTTCGGGCATGCCCACATCATGGATTTTCGGAATTACATCAACTCGATACTTTCTATAATGCTTTGAACTCTAATGATCAAGATTCGTTGAATTCCGCCGCGGGTGGTAACTTTTTGGATAAAATGCCCCGTGATTGCCTAAGAATCATCGAGAGCAAATCCAAAGTTCGTAATTCACGTAACAAACCGGTTGTTGCCAAAGTGAATGCAAACTCTTCTACCCCTGGTATTTCTCCCGATGTTGCCGAACTTAAAGATATGGTGAAAGCTTTACTTCTCGATAAGAAAAACCAAACCCAAGCTCCCGCTCCCGTCAAAGCGGTCGAGGAAAGTTGTGTTACTTGTGGTGGTACTCATTCTTACCGAAATTGTCCCGCCACCGATGGCAATGTTTATCGTGACAATATTCAAGAGTATGTTTCCCAAGCAGCAGCAGCTAATTTCAATCAAGGAAATACCAGTTACCGAGCCCCGATTGCTAATCAAATTCGACCTCCCGGTTTTCCTCCTGGTCAAAACAACCAAGGAAATAACCAAAATCATTACAACTAAAACCGGGGAAATAATTACAACCAAGCTTCCACTTACCAACCCCTGGTTAATTAAGGCCAAATTTACCGAACTCCGATTAATCAACCCCCGGTTCACCAAGCTCCGGCTCCACAAACACAAGGTTTGACAAAGAACGATTTTGAAAGCTACGTCAAAGCTAATGATGCAGTGATGAGGAACACATGCAGACCAAAACCAACATTGCAAAAATTCAACTGACTAATTTAACAAGGACATGCTTCCAAGTTGTGAACTTCCATACGCTCTATTCAGCGGTTCAGGGACACTCCCTAGTAATACCATTACTAACCCGAAGGTAGATTTGAAAGGTATTACCACCCGAAGTGGTGTTGCTTATCAAGGACCCATGATTCCTACTACTACTTCTGCTCCTCCTAAAGTAGTGGAACGTGAACCCGAGGTGACAAAGGACACTGTGCTTCCTACTAATAACGGAAGTACCAAAGACGTCTAACCAACGATTGTCCAAGTTCAATCTCAAGTACCAAATTCTGAACCCGTTGTTGATCCCGTTAGTGCTCGGATGCCTAACCCAAAACCGCCAATTCCATATCCTTCTAGACTTAAGGACCAAAAGCTCCGCGAAAAGGCCAATAACCAAATGGAAAAATTTTACCAAATCTTCCAAGATTTGCGTTTCGACATTAGCTTCGCGGATGCTCTCATTCTCATGCCTAAGTTTGCCTCGACCATTAAGAGTTTGTTGACCAATAAGGAAAAATTGTTTGAATTAGCTAAAACACCGTTAAATGAGCATTGTTCGGCGGTCCTCCTCAATAAGTTACCCGAAAAACTTGGAGACCCCGGCAAATTTCTCATCCCGTGTGATTTTCCGGGAATGGATGAGTGCTTAGCCTTGGCCGATCTTGGCGCTAGCATAAATCTCATGCCATTATCCGTGTGGAAAAAGCTTTCTCTTCTGGAACTCACTCCTACTTGCATGACCCTTGAACTTGCGGACCGGTCAATTTCTCGTCCGATCGGTATCGCCGAAGATGTCTACGTAAAAGTAGGAAAGTTCTAATTCCCGGCCGACTTTGTAGTCGTAGACTTTGATGCCGATCCCCGAGTTCCCCTAATTCTCGGGAGATCCTTCTTAAAGACCGGACGTGCCTTGATTGATGTTTACGAAGGAGAATTAACTCTTCGTGTTGGAAAAGAAGCCGTAACATTCAATCTTGATCAAACTTCGAGATACTCGGCTAATTATAATGATATGACGGCGAACCGAATCGACATAATTGATATGGCTTGTGAGGAGTATTCTCAAGAAGTTCTCGGTTTCTCCGATGTGATCGCGAGTGGCAATCCCACTCCTTATTATGACCCGATCGTTTCTACCTCTTCTTCGACCCTCACTCCCTTCGGGGATAGTGATTTTCTTCTCGTTGGTATTGTCGTCGGATGACTCGGAAGTGTCTTGGAAGTCTTTGAAAAATTCATTTTCCACACAGTTTGTAAACAAACTTCCATAAATTCCTTTCGGTAAAAGAGCACATCCTGGACAATACGGACCCTCAACCGGGGTTCCACACCTGCACACCTTACCAATTTCGAGGGGGTTTTAGAACAAGAATCTTGTCTTCAAGACTCCCTTCGAACAACCACATTAGAAGTGTACAAACTTCCACAAGACGAGCAATCTTTAATCGCGTAAATTGGATTCAAAACGATATGAATGACGTCATAAGGAATGAAACATGAAGATGGATTAGAAAAGAATTACATGATACGATGAAAAAGAAGATTATTTTTTGTTTTTCCATTAATTCTACATTTATTTTAAACGGACAAAATGAGATAAGACAACTAAACCAATAGTCAACTCGTTTCACGATAGCTCTTTAAAAGACAAACGCACAAAGGAGCGGAGGAGCGGGAAAGCGCGAAGCTATTAAAAACCTTCTCCTTTCCGGGTCGTAGTTCCTTGGAACAACCCTCCTTATACCCCTCTTATAGTTTGTTTATCCATTAAAGGTAGCCCGTATTTCACAAGGTGACACAAAGGCAAGTTTTTAAATCTTTTGTTCGAAGTTGGGAACCAACAAGTTCCACCCGAAGTTATTAGATAATACCTCAGTTGAGAATATTATATTTGGTATTTTTTAACCAACTTGTAAATTTTATTTTTCTTTTTTTTATGGACAATGTTTTTGGTTTTTTTTTTCTTTGGTTTTTTGGTTTTTATCTGATAATTATACTAAAAGATTTTTGAAAAATTGTGTTCAACGATTTTAAAAACATGATAGAAGACTTTTCTTCTATTTTAGAGTAAGCGCACTGAAGCGTACATGATCCGTCCAAACCACACCTTAAAATACATATAATATATAATAAAATATAAAATATATATAGTAAGTGCAATCTGAAACAGATAAAATATATATAAGTCTAAAAATCAACAAGATCAATAATACCGAGAAGTAGTATAGAATTATTCCCGGGTCGTTAATTCCCCAACGAGGCTGTGCTGGAAGATCGATACAGTCGAAGATTTGAGTTTGAAGGAGAAAAATGATTTGAGAGTGCAGGAAGTTAAATTAAACAATAATAAACAAAAACGTTTTAAGAAAATCCTAAAAATTATGAAATTAAGCTAAAAAACGAAAGCACGAATCCCGAACAAAGGGGGAAAAACCTAAAATCTTTAAAATTAACCCTACGAAGAAATTTTCACTTCTAAACTACTCTACGGGACAAATAACGAAGAATGAAAAAGACTAGACCGAAAACGGAGTTCGTTTGACCCAAAAACGAGTCAAGACAAAAACCCGCACCCGGACCGTTCTTTAAAAAGTAAAAAGTTACAAAAATGACCCTACGAAAAGTTTTAAATTTTTCCTACAAACTTTATGACAAAATAAAATTTTCTAAAAAAGAAAAATATTTTTTTGATAATTTTTGTATTTTTTATGAATTTTTAAAACTTTTAACTAAATTAAATTATAAAAAATATTAAACTATTTCGAAAAATTCTGAAATTTTTACAAAAAATACTTTACACTATATTAAGCCTACGAAAAATGAGAAAGAAAAAATTGGCTTGTTAATAAGCTATTAACAGCTTATAAGCTTAATACCCCAAAATGTGTATAAGTACCAAGCCCCTTGAGTCTTTAACGAAAAAGACCCAAGGGCGCAGCGGTATGAGTGTGTGTTATAAAGGGGGACTGTATCGAGGGGTACCGGGTTCGAGTCTTGCTCACCCGGTTCCCTTGTCTTTCCCCCTTTTTTTATTTTTCCTAAAAGTCTAGGGTAGAAATTGTAAAAGAGGAAAGTAAAGGGTAGGCGGGCTAACTATTGTGAATTTACACTTGTATGAAAACGGGTAACCCTAAACTATGGGAAAAGTACCAAACAAACCCTGCGATCTAGCTTATTTTTGGCTTATTAAAAATTGAAAATAAGCACAAACTTAAAACTACAAAGTTATAAAAGAGCTTATTCTATACAATATTAATAAAAGCACTTTTGACTTTTGTCCACTAGATAAGATAGAAAATAAGCTTTTTCAAACTGTTTACAGAAACTAGGGAGTTAACAGCTTATTCACATTTTAGCT
>BQNB010151942.1:0-15837 GCA_026074375.1 Tanacetum coccineum | reverse complement strand
GGAAGTGTACACTGCATTACACAGGACCATGCACTGTTAGGTGTCAGAATTGTCACAAAGAAGGCCATCAGACTAGAAACTGTAGGAGCCAAGAACTTCTTTTTCCAAATATTACTCTATCTCCGAATCAAATCTCGAGACGAGATTTCTGTAAGGTTGGGGGACTATAACAACCCATAATTTTCTAGTGCAATTATTTCCAGATATATTATTGCCTAAGTAGCTTCCAGTGCCATTATTTCCATATCATGAACCATTAATTACTTGCATTGCGAGTGAACGCGAATATTGTGAATAGATCTATTGGGGGTGACGGCTCCCGTTTGTATACCCATGCTTGGGGTAGCCAAACGCACTATATTTGTCCTAATAGGTAACCTTGGCAAGTTACCTTTTCCATGGGGACATTTATCCCTAACTAATATTACTACGGTGATCTTCCTTGTTAACGTATTGGTGTCATAAGCTTAGGTGCAATAATAATGTTACCATTTTCCCATGATAATTGTATTCGTTGCAATTATTACCAATAACAGGTGTATAACAACGTAACCCACTTACCATTAAACTTGCATTCAACTGTTCTCCATGATAATACTGTTTTCCATAATAATTGTCCCTGCAATGCAAATATTTCCATTATGATAACCTGTATTCAACTATTACATTTCAAACCTATGAATTTCACTCAACCTTTGTGTTGACCCTTTTTATGCATGTTTATCTCAGGTAATTGAGCAACTTATGGCATGGAGTGGCATGGACTTGAAGATGGCTAAAACTTGTTATCATTCACATTTTATGTTTCTAGATTTTGGGACCTGCCTTTGTAAAACTCTGATTTTAAATGAATGATAACGTATCTTTTAAAAACATCTCTTTTGAGTCATTTTCTATGATTGTGACTGTTGTACTATGAAGTAATACCCCAGATTAGCTTCCGCTGCTATATTGTAAAAATAGGGGTGTTACAGCTGTTTTGTCTTCATCTCCTTCCGCCATTTGGATTTGGTGGTAGCCTTTGTAAGCGTCCAAGAAACATTTCAAACGGAATCCTGCAAGGGATTCTATTTTCCAATCGATCTCTGGTAGTGGGTAACAATCTTTGGGACATGCTTTGTTTATGTCTGTAAAATCAACACACATCCTCCATCCCCCATCATTCTTTTTCACCATGACAGGATTGGCTACCCACGTTTGATGCTTGACTTTTCGAAGTATTCCTGCTTTCGTAAGCTCTTCTGCTTCTTTGCAAGCTGTTGTGTTGCGATCGGGGCCCAGACTTTGTTTGTTCTGTTTTATTGGCTTAATATGGCTGTATTCATTCAATTTGTGCTTGATGTTGAATGGTTTTCCATCGACCATGATGGTTCTCGGAATTCCTGTCATGTCTGCATGTGTCCATGCGAAGATGTCCGCATTGGCTCTCAGCAAATTTCATAACTCTTTCTTGAAATGCTCTGGTAACTGCTTCCTGATGGTTACCATCTGTTCTGGATACTTGTCGTTCACAATGATTTTTTCTTCAGGGTCATCACAGCTGGGTATCCTTTTTTTGCTGATGGTAAGGGTTCTTCTGGCCTCTGTCGTTTCATTCTTCCCAGTCTTCGCCAACCGAGAGGTGACGTTCCCGACTCCTTTTTGTGGAAACTTTATGGCTCCCGGTGAATTGTTTGAAGAACCACGATCCCTATATTCTACATGGATGTTCTTCCCAACAACATATTATGTAGAGAATCGGATTTTACGATGACAAAGTTAAGAGTTTCTGTTCTTGAGAGGGGATGTTCCCCTATTGTAATTTCTAATAGAACTTTTCTAACAGACCAGGAACGCTTTCCTGAAAACCCTAAAAGGGGGGGGGGGGGTTGTATTTACTCTGGTGGCTTTGATGGTAGGGTTTAGTTTCTCGAAGCAGTGTTCATAGATAACCTCGCATGTGCTTCCGCTGTCCATGTACACTCATCCTACTTTTCTTCCGAATACCGCAGCTTCAATAATAATCGGTGCGATGCTCACTCTCGTTACTGGTGGAAATGTAATCTCTTCTTTGTAAGCCATGTTTATCATGAGTATAGGTGCGTAGTCTTCTCTGCTTATCATGAGTATAGGTGCTTCTACTGACGCAATACTTTTGTCTTTCTTGCCTTCCCCTCGGAGGGTATCAGTTGACTTTGCCTTTTCTTTCTTTATGCCTTTCACCAGATGCGAAAGTTGCCCTGAATTTATGGCTTCTTGGATCTGGACTTTGAGGTGTCGGCAATCATTGGTATCGTGTCCGTAATCTTCATGGAAATGACAGTACTTGAAGGTATCTCGTGATCGTTTGCTTCCGAACATATTGGGAGGTGGTTCGAAGCTTTTTGTAGCTCTTTCTGTGGCAAGAATTTCTCTTGGACTTTTGGATATATTGGAGAGCAAGTCGTGGTTTAGCCCTCGATAGGGGGAGAACCTGTCTTTGTTTTTCTATCCTTTGTTTTTGTCCCAGGAGGATTTCTTTGGTCTTTCGAAACTGTCTCTTTGATCACTTGAGACGCCATTAGTGGCCACCTCTCTTGCTTCGACCTAGGTGTACATTTTTTCCATTAGGCCCTTGTAAGTGGGTGGGAGATCTGTAGATAGGTGTTCGACCAAACTTCTTGTCCTTAAACCATAAATAAAACCGAAGATTCGTTGGTCTTCGTGCAAGCCCAAAATCTACAAGGTATCATTTGTGTATCTGGTAATGAAGGCTCAGGTGCTTTCGTTTTCCCTTTGTTTGATGTTATGTACAACCAGATGTGTCTTTATGAACTTCTTCTGTTGGCTAAAGTGCGATCAGAACTTTGCTTTGAGATCTTCATAATCAAGGATGCTACCTGCTTTCTTACTGTTCCACCATATTCTAGCGAAGTCTTTAAGGGTATAGATAAACATATGACAAGCTACTGGCATTAACCATTTCTGCATCCTTATGGCCCCTTCAAAGAGGTGCAGGAAGTTGTCAGGATCCCCTTTCCTGTCATAGGAACCAATATGGGAAGGCATTTTCAGTCCATCTGGGAGAGGGTAATCCTCTATCCAGCGGACGAAGGGTGTTACTGAGCCTAAAAGGTTTGGGAAAAGGCCTGTTGAGTTTGGGTTGGCATACGCAGGCATGTTTGGGAACTTATACATAGGCTGTGTATAAAAAGGATAGCTATTCGAAGGGATATTCGCAGGATGCGTAAAGCTATTGATGAGTATGTTTACCGTTTGTGAAGGTTGAAGGTAACGATGCCCTCTTGTGGGAGGTTGGCAGAAGCCTACCCCTAAGAGAGGGTTTTCCTGACAAAAGTATGCGAAGAAGCCCATGTGTTCTGTCCATTGACAAAACTCGCATGTTGTTAGTGGGGGTATACATGCATATGCATAAACCTGTTTGATGCCTTCAAGCTTTCGGGTAAGAAAGGTTATCGATTATGCGATAAGACGTCCAAACTGTAGGGAGATTCCCTCTTACGATATTCGAAATTGCAATGACCTCAATAAGCGGAAGTCAGGGAAGACTGCAAATGTTGCCAATTCTCGCTTCACTCCTATGTGGGCTGCTAAAAGTGGAGGAAGGTTTACATCTGACTTTTCTTACCTCTGATGCTTCTTCCGAAGGCCTTCCACCTTCGCTGCTCCTTTCGACCCTGCTTTCCCCTCTGTTTTGAGTTTCCTCAAAAACCTACTACTCTTTCCCCTTCTTCTACGGACCTTGAGAGAACACTGCTCCGAAGTGGTGAGTGACAGCTCCTGCAGTTCCGTCAGGATCCATTTCTCTTTCTTCATCATAGTCTTCGCTGAAATACTTAAATTCAGTTCGGAGATCGTTGTTACGCATCTGCCTTTGTCGGTCCTTTAGTAGGGACTCCAAGGTTTCATAGTTGGCCTCCACAAAATCTGGGCTAATCACAGGATTGGGATTAGTTGAGGTAGACACACGATAGGCCAGAGGCGTGTTTTTAGGAGTAGTAGTGGCAAACATGGTGGTAGTTGTAGGCGCTGCCGAAAAACCAGGCGGTGGTTTTATTTCTCTTCTGCTTGTCATGCCGAAAAAGTAGATAGGTTGTTTTGATGGTTACTAGGCTTGGTTTGAACGGGACTAATTGTTGCGGTCCCACGGATGGCGCCACTGATTGTGCAAATATAGGCACGATCAGGCTTCGATGAGATCGAAGAGTTCTTCTTGTGGATGTTGAGTTGCCAAGCCTTAAATAACCTGTGTCAACACAAATGGAAACACTATGTTAAGTGAGGCGTAGGGGGTGTCCCTGCGAATCACCTCTAGCATGAGAGTAAGTATGTGCTTTTTGTATTAAGAAAGTATGAAAGCGTAAGTAACTGTGTGTAAGAGTCTTAGCCATACCTGGAGCCTTTGCCATCTATTTATAGTTGCAGAAATGAGATGGGACGAGGCTTAGCACCAAAGCCGGTGATCGTGGGGGTGTCCCACGATTTAAGGGGTGATTCTGGGATTGTGTACCACGATCTCTATTTTGGCAAGAAGATCCCAATAGAGATGGAGAACGTGGGTTTGACTATCTGACCTCTGCCCTAGATTCATCGAAGGCCCACCGCGAAGGGTGTAGGGCTTCGCGTGGCTGATTCTCATACTGGTAATCATCCTGAAGATGATTTTACGCCACTCGAAACTATTCGAAGGTTATGTAGTGTATTTAGGAGAAGATCCCATTTGGGCTTCGAAGGGGAGACCTCCAAGCCGAAGGGGAGGGTACGTCATCACTAACTCCCATCCGGGAATGGTTAACTTGTGATTGAGCTTGATGGATACTTTCTGGACCTTGACCAAGATTGACCATTGTTGACCATGGGAGTAACAGAAGCCAATAACCAATGAATCAATGTTTGACATCTCATCAAACATGTTTTAATCGTATCTTAATCAAACATGATATGGCAAATCAAACACAAGGCTAATATTGTCTTCTAACATCAATTATCTGTCATTTTGTCTATCTATTGTTGATATTCTTATGCAGATAAGATGGCTGAAGAGAATATTCCTGCTCCCACAAGATCTGATGATCAGTTGGTCCCCGTCAAGGCCCGCTTACCTTATGGGAAGAGCAATCTTCTCTTGGATCTACAGAAATTGAAAAAGAACCCTATCTTCCGTGTTTCTATCAACATTCTCCAGAATACTAATTTCTTCAAAGCATTCACTACATCAACAAATGTTCCATCTATCTACATACAACAGTTCTGGAATACTCTGACTAAAGAAGCAAAGTCCGGTGTATACAGCTTTCAACTGGATGAACAGTGGTTTCCTTTTAATGCTGACCTTCTCCGTGAGGCCTTGGAAATTACCCCTGTAGACCCAGCCCATCCTTTTGTGTCCCCCCCTACGGGTGAACAGGTCATGGATTTTGTTAACGAATTGGGCTACCCATAAGTAATTCACTTTGTTTCCAAGATGCATGTGAATAATCTTTATTAGCCGTGGAGAGCTATGCTTACTTTGATCAACCAGTATTTAACCAGCAAGACTTCTGGAAGTGACAAACCCAGACACCCTGTTCTTTAAATGCTGTGGGTATTGTCACAAGATCGAATGTTGATTATGCAGAACTTTTGTGGGAAGAGTTTGTGTAGGGGATTCAGACTCTTTTCTCATCGGGCTAGTCTTAGTATTCCTTCTAAGAAGTCAACTCCTCACGTCATCCCTTACTGCCGGTTCACAAAGATGATAATCTATTACTTAGGAAGCAAACATAATATCTACCGAAGACCTGAGTCTCCGGTTCACGTTACTGGTGATGACTTTCTCCTTGGCAATCTTAATTTCATTCCCAAAGGTAAAAAGGATGAAGTTTTTGGAAAGCCCATCCTAAAAGAGTTGATTACTGAAGCTATTCAAACTTCACCATACTTCCAGCAGTACTTGGAAATGGCTGCTCGTAAACCCACTGCTAAAAGGGATGAACATAAGAAGACAACTTCTGAAGCTGACAAGCCTAAAAAGTCTACACCTGTCAAACAAACAAAGCCAACACCTGCCAAACAACCAAAGCCTGTGAAAGAGAAAACATCCAAGCCTACTCCCTCAAAAAAAGCCAGCAAGGGTAAGGTGAGGAAAGTTCTAAAGAGTAAGAGTCCTCTCCAGCTTGTAGATGAAGAAGAACAAGTTCACCTTGAGCCTGAACCTCAAGTGGAAGAGGAAGAATATGATCTCCAACGAGGTATACAAATGAGCTTGGAATCTTTTTAGGCACATGGTCAAGCACCTGTTGGCGAAGTGGCTATTCGTGAACCTGTAGCAGAGACTACCCGACAAATCCTTGTGGTTGAAGGCAAGGGAAAATGCATTGCAACTGATGAGCAAGATGCACTATCACTGCTAGATCTGGACAAGCCTAAGAAGAAAAGTACCACAGACCAATACGTACTCTAGAGGCACACTCCAGCAACTGAGGATGCATCGACTGGACCATCTGCAGAACTTGAGGATGACACATCTGCAAATATAGTCTGTGATACTCCGTCTCCCATAGATGAGAAATAGGTGTTGATACGAATAAGACAAACAGTGAAGGTGATACTGAGATCTTGAATGTTGGTGAAGAACAAGTAGAAGATGTGTCTAACAAGGTAGATCTAGAGGAAAAGACTACTGAAGTTAATGAAGGCCAGGTTGGATCAAACCCTGGTAAAACACCCGAGTCTCGACCTCCACCGGAGTATGTTCTCATGGAAGAAGACCAGGCTAGACCAAACCCTAGACAAAGTCATGTGGCTCTTGTTGGACCAGACCCCGAGCCCATTCATGATGACTTTGTTGCCACAGTCTACCCAAAAGTTCATGAAATCTTGAAGCATACAACTGAGGAACATGTCCACCTAGAGAATCCTCTAAGCTTATCAGGGACTGTTTCATCAATGAAGAATCTGGAGGATAATTTTACCTTCGGTGATCAGTTCATTAATGACAAACCAACGGAAGAGGATCCGGGAAAATCAAATGTGGAAACTAAAGTCGAATCCATGGTCACCGTTCCTATTCATTAAGCGTCCTCCTCAGTTCCTCCATTATCCACTCCTATTATCGATCTCACACCTCCAAAACCTGTATCTTCTACCATTTAAGAACCAGTCTTTACAGCTACACCCAGAACAACAACAACAACCCTTCCACCACCACCACCACCTCTACAACAACAAAGATCAACAGACCTTAAGTTAGCTAATCGAGTCTTTGCACTGGAAAAAGTATGTGCTAACTTTGAGAAGAAACATAAGCTTCAGGACCAGACTATTCAAGCTATCTCATCCAGGGTGTTCATGCTGGAGAATCATGACTTGTACTCTAAGATTGATAAACAAGTTAATGAGGTAGTCAAAGAAGCGGTTCATGATGCTCTTCAAGCTCTAATCCTGGAACGTTTCAGGGAGTTATCTAAAGTTCAGATGAAAGAAATCCTTCATGATCGGATGTTCGAAAGTGGCTCCTACAAATCTCATTCGGAACATAAAACTCTCTACGAAGCACTTGAGGCATCTAAGGATCGTGACAACAAAGAGGAGTTCCGTGAAACAACAGCCAAGTCTCGGAAGAGACGTCGTGACGATCAAGATCCTCATCCACCACCTCCAAAGGACTCTGACCAAAGCAAAAAGAAGAAGTAGGATTCTGATGCCTCTGCTTCACAACAGCCTCAAGGTCAGCAGTCATCAGCTTGGAAAACATCTGACACCAGAGAAGCTCAAGTTCAGAAATCCTCCAGCTCCTCCAAACAAAAGCAAGCTCCTTAATCTGAACAACCTATTGATGACATTCCAATACCAGACGTTGAGCGTATCTCAGACTCGGAGGATACAGGTACTGCTCATCTTCCGAAGATCCAGACCAGGCCAGAATGGTTGAAGCCTATACCTGAAGAAGACAGACCAAAAACACCTGAACCGGACTGGGTCATTCCTCTGAATCACTTACCTGAACCTAAGAACAATTAGGCCGATGCAATTGCCAAATTGTATAAAGATCCGGAAGAAAACAAGTTGCTTCGGAAAACTAGAGATATGGGCTCCTTCATCAAATGGTATTGCAGGCAGATTGGGAAGTTAAAGCTCAGCAAAGCTGATTTGGAAGGTCCAACTTTCAAGGTAGTCAAAGCATTTCACAAGAACAACATTTCCCTTCAATTTCAGATGGAAGAGTGTCACTTGCTGCTTACAGATCAGATCGATTTAGTTAATCCTAAGGGTAATCGTGTTGTGCCTGACGTAAGCAAACCATTACCTCTAGGAGGTCCACCAGGCCAGGTAACAATTCAACCACAATACTTCTTCAATAAGGATCTGGAATATCTTGTGTTAGGTGACAAATAAAGAATGAATGCTCTATCAATATCCAAGCTGAAAGCGGCTTACTACCAAGACTTTGGGCTCGAAGAACTAGTACCGTCACTGTGGATTGAAAGTGAACGTGACTATGATATTAGTGCCGCCTACGGTATTTCTCACTGGTGGTTTAAATGCAAGGAATTCTATATTACAAGACACGGTGCCCCGTCTGATCGTCATGCAGTCAGATCTCACATGAAGATTCTTAGTGTTGTTAGTCTCAAGACATTCTCCAGATATGGCTATACATACTTGAAAGAGATTGTTCTAGGTAGGGCTGACTACCAAGACTACAAGATCTCGGAAGCTGACTTCAAAAATCTGCATCTGAATGATTTTGAAGACCTGTACCTGCTTCATATTCAAGGCAAGCTCAACCACCTATCTAGATCAGAAAAAGTTGCCCTCTTTAACGCAGTCAATCTATGGATTAGGAACATCGTCATTAGACACCGTGTGGAAGACTTGCAACTCGGTGGTGTTGAAAGTTATCAAATGAAACTCAACCTCACACAACCGAGCTGGGATGCATATGATTTTCTCTTCAAAGAAGATTACACCATTGTTCACAAGCCAAGGGCCGTAATCTACAGAGATAGGAATAATCAGAAGAAGATGATGAGGGAAACTGAAGTGCACAAGTTCAGCGATGACATGTTGACAAGAATTCTGGAAAAGCTGGATCATATGGTCAAAGACTACATGTTGTTCAAGTTCAACCCGGGCATGGAGAACAGAATTTGGTTTGAGGATGATAAAAGGAGGAGTAAAGAGTTTATAGAGGTGATCGAGAGAAGGCTCAAGATAAGGAGAATCTTTAGGAGTCTCGAAAGCTTTGTGAGTGAAAGGTTAAGAGATGTTGACTACAAACTTATCCAGAGAACTGAATGATTTCATCATTTCGACACTCAGGTCAATATCATCTTATTTTGTATAATATATCTTGTACATTATTATAAGTATGTAGTGTATCTTTAGGTGTTAAGTGTCAATGTATAAAGTTTTTCATGAGTTTTTTGTTAGACTTAAAATCTTTCAAAATTATTATACTTGATACTCACACATACTCTCATAAATTGAGGGGGAGCATTAATATGTTTCCTAATCAGCTTGTGAATAATCAGTACATTTTTTTCCTAGTTTTCTAACATATTTGAATCCATTGATATCCAAAATATCAAAGGGTTTAAAATTTTTGATAAGGGGAGAAAATGTGATTTAAATATGAAAACTGATAAAAATGTGATTTGGTGGACTCATGTGTATACTCCATCCTCCTTGTGCTAAACATTTTTGTTTATCGATGCACATGTTGAGGGGGAGCATTTTTAAAAAGCAAAAACAATCAAGGTACAAAAAGATTTGATATTTATATCACAAGTACATGATTGAGTTTTTCAATTGGTTTTATGGCAAGGTGAACAGTACCAAAAGACCGACAATGTATTTACTTTTATCGGAGTTATAAGGTTGGTAATGTTTGGTATTCGTTCCCATGATCCAGCCAGAATCGGAGGGATCTACCCAAGGACAATCCACTAGTTTGTGTAAAAGTCCTTAGGTATGATATAAAAAGGAGTTAAAGTGAGAATAAGAGAATAGTGCCGACTGAGATGGAGCTAGTACTGGAACAAACCCAACAAGGTACTAGTCATGAAGTCTCGGTAAGCACTGAAGAGGTTGAAGAATGAAAAAGAATTATAAGGATAAAGGGTGAAAAGAAAGAATCCCTCCATATACTTAGGCAGAAACCGGGTCAATATATCTACTGTCAGAATCACAATGATGATTGCTAACATTGAAGAAAATCGTCATGGACCCAGTGATGCAATGCACAACCCTCCCTAGCCACTCAGAATCTCTCAAAAGATTTATGTTTCATTTCTCACGGAGACTAATCACGTTATCTATTGACTCTCTCACTCCGAGTTAGTTGATATTAAAAAGGTGGCAGTCCGCTCCAGCCTTCGATCACTAAAACCAAAACACATAATTGAGTCTAGAGCCAAGAGATCATCAATTAATCTCATTAGGACACTATTCCAATTTACTTGTCATTCACACACTGTTAAAACAAGGATTATTATAAGAGTCCTACGCATTATCCTTGTGGTATTGCCTGAACATCCGAGTGATACTTAAGTATTCATAATGAAGATGCAAATCCTGCTTGAGCCAACATTAAACAAGCTCTTGATAGGAGACTTGTGAGATCCTTAATGGAATAAACTTATGACACTGGATATCGACTCGGTCCAGCTTATGAATTGACGGTTAATGAATTTTAATAAAAGCTTAAAACTCTCGATGTGTTACAAAAACACTTTCTCAAGTGACACGTCGATTGATTTTCAAATCAATTTTCTCTTCAATCGGTGAGACTTTGTCTAACTGATTCACTCATACTGTGTTGTCTGCTTTGAGACGCTCCGGTATTGAGAACGGCTAGTGCAGCTGCGAAACCATGTCAAGGAGATTCTTCATAATTCTACCTGATCACAGGCAGTATTTAAACTGATAAACGGGGAACCATGGTTATTACAACCGTATTCGGAGAAAGTGAACAAAGACTCTTTCATTTATTACTAACGTAAACCTGTAGGTATTCTCGACGGTAGCAGCTGGTGGCCGGAGACAAGTCAGATTCATAACCACATGCTCATACTCAACCGACATATCCAAAGACATCATGAAAGCTCAAGTATATGTTTCAAAGCTTCTACAACTCTGATATCACACGTCCTTCTTGAAGTGACCAAGTATTAAAGTTAAAAGAACTTCAAGAACAATGAATATTCAAGCTTTTAAGATTAAGAAAGTTATGAGCATGTCGGTCCAGATGTCACAAGCACAAGATGACGAAAGACCACAAGATGATGATTAAAGATTACTTTTGGCTGATGATCTCAAAGAAGCTCAAGATCACACACAAGTCGAGTTAAGGAACAAGCTCAAGATTAAAGATCAAAGATCACTACATCAAAGTACAAGATATCAAAATAATGAATCAAAAGACTACGAGCTGATACACAAGATCAATCAAAAGATTGCTGAGCTTAAGTTAGTATTTTCTAGGGTGACCTCCCTTAGAGGGAGATTGTTAGATACAAGAAAAAGACTTGGTCACCCCGTGTATTTTACTATTTATCTTAGCTCATAGTTTAATGTAAAGCGTATGACATACGGTAATGGGCCGGGTAATAAACCTAACGTGTAAGCCCATTCCCATGGCTATTGGGTTGGTTTTGTACACACTATATAAGCCTCTTCCATCTCATGGAAGAGGTGGTTAGTCATTTCAATACACAAGCATTCCATTTTCTCTCACTAGAACTTTCTCTCTAGTATTTCTCTCTCTATAAATTGGCTCAACCCATAATCTTCCATTGTGTTATGATATCCAAGTTCCTACACGTGTCTCGTAGCTCAAGCATCAAATGAAGTATGTTCTGATTCCTCTTACTTTAGAGATGAAAATTCATGAATAGATGATTTGACTTTAGATAATGAATATGATACGCAAGATGAGTCTAAAAATAATTACTAAGAACAAACAGCTAAAAGCTATTAGAAATAGTTAAAGAAAATGAGCTTAGTGAATTAAAATTAAAATTGTCTACATTAGAGAAAAATAAGGGAGTTGATCTCGAATGTACAAATTGTCAATCACTTAAAATTGACAACGAAAAACTCAAAGAAGAAGCTCTTAAACTAACTAAAATTGAAAAGAGAACACATTGCTTAAATGAAATGTTAAACAATAAAAAACCCTTCGGTGATAAATTAGTTTAGGGTTTAACTCATGTGAAACATCAACTAGTAAGTCTAAGGAAATAAAATTTGTGAAATCTCAAAAAGAAACGTCCTCTGGTGGCGGTCCCCCAAATACAATGGGTGGCCTCCATAAAGCCCAGACGGCCCCCAAAGCAATCAAGGGGCCGCCTGTTTGTTTACCAGAATAGGTAAAATCTGTTTCTTTTCAAAAATCCATTTTGGGTCCTAGACCAAAACACATAATGGTAAACAATGTTAAAATTCTCGTTGCTAGTGATAATGAGGTTAAACAATTTTATAAACCAATGTTAAAACTCGGAGTTGGATTTTATAAACCAAATTTTAGGTCAAAAACTCCACCACCTAGAAGAGTCAATAATCATTATCCTCGTTCTAAGACACCACAACCAAAAAGGAATGTTGGTCGACAAAACCAACCTCATGGTTTTCCCATAACTTGGAACAACTTCCAACCTCAAAGTTACATGCCATGGGAAAATTTTTCCTCCATTTCCACATCCCAATCAATTGCATCAAATTCAAGGGATGTTTAGCACTAACAACTTTGGACCCATGAGATATTGGGGACCAAATGTTTGAGTTATTGTCTTATATAAATAGATATGCCTTGGAGTCGACTTGGAACCCGATGAGTGGATAAAGGATAGCGGAAGCTCTAAACACATGACGGGCAACCGAAATCTCTTATCATCCTACAAGGCATACAATAGAGGTAATGTCATTTTTGGTAGTAATCTTGGCGGTAACATCATTGGAAAAGGTACGATTTCTAATGACTCTCTCAATATAGATAATATAGAACATGTAGATAACTTAAGATTTAACTTGCTCAGTGTAGGCCAAATATGTGATAATCAATATAGAGTAACTTTCTCTAAACATGATAGTGAAATCACTAAGGACGGTAAAGTTATGAGTAGAGGTATTAGGAAGAAAGGCGTATACGTGATGAAATTATAAAATAAGCCAAAAGACAAAATATGTCTTGCAATGATTGATGAAAGCTCCACGCTGTGGCATAGGAGATTAGGTCACGCTAATATGTGTCTCATTTAATCGTTAGCATCTAAGGAATTAGTTAAAAACTTACCCAAGCTTAAGTTTGATCAACAC
Organism: Tanacetum coccineum; assembly: GCA_026074375.1. Taxonomy (NCBI): domain Eukaryota; kingdom Viridiplantae; phylum Streptophyta; class Magnoliopsida; order Asterales; family Asteraceae; genus Tanacetum; species Tanacetum coccineum. Next base: position 2,559 of record BQNB010151942.1, on the reverse strand, counting down.
TTCTAGTATGCTTACAAAATTAGAAAACAAGCTCACGCTAGTCACAAAGCTATGAATATAGTCTCAACGAAAAGATGCTTAAAACTCCTTCATATGGATCTCTTCAATCCATCCACCGTACGGAGTTACAGAGGAAACCTCTACACATTAGTCATAGTAGATGACTACTCTAGGTATACTTGGACAAGATTTCTTAAGAATAAAACTGAGGCCTTCGAGCAATTTGAAATCTTTAATAGGAAAATACAAAATAATTAGGTTTTTTAATAGTGTCAATTAGGACGAACCACGGTAGAGAATTTGATAATGAAGTGCAATTTGGAGAGTTCTGTAATGCCAACGGTATTACACATAACTTCTCCGCTCCACGCACTCCACAATCAAGCGTGGTAAAAAGGAAAAATAGGATACTACAAGAAATGAGTAGAACCATGTTGAATGAAGATATTGAGGGTTATTTTTTATTTTGTTTCACGTGTAGTGACAAATACTGAAATGATCGTGACGTGTTTGCATGCTTTGCTAAATCAGCTATGTGGATAATTATGTGTTGGATTATTAATGGAAAGTATGTCATATTGGAAGTGAATTAGGTTTGTGAATAGGAGGAATTGTAATAAACTTTCTTATAGAAGTATTTTTGGAAAGAAGTTTTATTAAATAGAAAGTTAGTATTTAGTTTTTTATGCATGGTTTAGCAATTATTTACCATGGTTTTTGTAGGAAATGATGTAATGTAAATATAAGGATAACTAAATTAAAAAAATATAATAAAAATATAATGTTATTATAGGGCGATCAAAAAGAGTTTTAGCTAAATACAAACTTGTTATTAGATAAGGATTAGGTTTTAGTTATCCAAACCTTTTGTAAAAAACCCTAAATCACTTTTTGCCTCCTCTTCACCTTAGATCAGCCAAAATTTCTCCAAACTCTAAGAAATGAAAATTTTGATCAAACAATTTGGTGCATTAGATCGTGTTAAATCAGGTAAGAAGGCTAGGTAATGATCCTATTTTTGTTAATTCTTTTTAAATCATGTAACAAACATTATGATGGATCATTAGGGTTGATAATATTCTGTAATTAATTATGATTTGATCATGTTAGACCGTTTGTGGGTCGATTAGGAGCATAATGATGCAAACGGTTAGGTATAAAACACGTTAATTCATGAGTTAGGGTTTGGCAGATTTTTAGGCCGTGTTCAACGAATGATATTTTGATGATAGAAATGAGTTAAGAGGTGAATATTATGCCTAAGTTATAGTTCAGAGAGTCTAGTTTTCAAAAAGTCTAGCCTCGAAAATTTTTGAGGTAGGAAAGTTAGTCAAATGGTCGTTGCAAAAAAAGTTGTCAAAACAGTAAATACGGGTCAGATTTGTATCAGAATTAGTGAGGTAAAACCCCCATTTAAAATTCAAATTAAGGTTAGCCAAAACACAAAAGTCAATTTCTATATGTCTATTAATTTCACAAAAAATCTAGCTTCTGATTAGTTGTCTAAGTATGGTTAACAAGGTCAAACTTTTTAGTGCGCGTTCAGATCCGAATCTGGGTACTTTTGAGTTGGGAATTTAATTGAGGAAATTATACATGTGTATAGATTTTGAGGAATATGATATAGTTAGTAAACACCTAAGTTTACATAGGTGATTTATTTGAGAATTTATTAGGTTCGGTAGATAAGGGTTGAAAGTTAGAAAAATGACACTAAAATTCTGCGTTTTCAGGTAAAATGTAGTTAAGTAGACTTATGAGCAAATGAGAGGGTTAAGGTTGGGCATGGTTTCGGGGTGACCCATGGAGGTATTTAAACCCTTTAGACATTCATCATATGATTGTTACATGGAATTAAGCATTTGGCTTAGTCGCGTGTAACACGTTTATATTTTATTGTGTAGTTTTGTGCTAGGAAATTTGGGAAGCTGCGTTGAGCATCAGGTGAGTTTCATAGTCCTACGTTTTACATTGTTTTTAAATTGGGATGGAAATGATGCAAATGGTTTTGAAATGTTTTAATTGTTGTGATTATGTGTTTTAATTGAGTGTGGACATTGTATGATTATTATATGACCTTGTGTTACATGTTGGTTGTGAATTACTTGCATGTACTGTGTTTGGCAGGTCAAGGATTGTTATTTACTTGCATGTACTATGTTTGGCATGTTAAGAATTATGATTTACTTGCATGTACTGTGTTTGGCATGTCAAGTGTTATTGATTTTGATCGGATGAGTACGCCTACTCAGTGTTTGATTGGATCGGAGGGGTACGCCTACCCAGTATATGATTTTGTTGATTTGATATGATGATTGGTTTGCATGTTAACATAAGTTCATGATAGTTCATATTTGTCCTACCATACTTTTATTAATCACAGTAATTAATTTAAAGTTTGACTTGTGTGTCGTAAACCTATGACTCTCAGCAACCGTTGGTTGACGTTTTTAAGCATCATTTTCAGGTGAGCATCACGGGGATCTTAAGAATAAGAGGAGTGGCTAGAGAGACCATAGGCTGCTTGCGGAGTTTAATCTCCTAGTTTATTTCATGCAT
>BQNB010151941.1:0-15837 GCA_026074375.1 Tanacetum coccineum | reverse complement strand
GTTGTTTTCTATGATTATGATTGTTGTATCTATGAAGTAATACCCCAGATTAGCTTCCGCTGCTATATTGTAAAAATGGGGGTGTTACAACTTAACCACCAAAAAGTCAACTTAACATTTATAAAAAGAGTTAATATTCTTAATTGCAAAAAAGAAAATCAATATATATATGTGATTCCGAAAGTATATGACATTCCCGGGTCGTTCTTCCGTACGAGGAATGCAATGGAAAGTCAAGAGTCGGTTTGATATTTGATGTTTGAATATAACAAGGTTTTGATTGGGTTTTTCTAATTCTACAGGAAAAACAAGTAAGGCAGTCTAAAAACGAAAGTAATTAAAGCTAAATCACTAAAAATGATAACAAGAATCCTAAAAAAACGTGATTTAAAACCTAAATTATCAAAATTTAATCCTAAAATGATTTTTTAACTTTTTATAAATCTTAAATGACTAAAATGCAAGAACAATTAAAAGTAAACCAAAAACGTAAGCAATTAAAGTAAAAAAAACGAAGAAAAATGATAACGGGATTAAATCTCGTTCTTTAAAAAACTAAATTCTACAAATTTAACCCTACCCATGCAAATTTAATTTTTAACAATCCTAAATGATAAAAGAAATTTTTTTAAAAAAGAATTATATTTTTTTGACATTTATATTTTTTATTATGAATTAAAAACTGATTTAATCTAAAGAATTAATTAAAAATACTAAACGAATTTGGAAAAATCTAAAAAAATCATGAAAAGTCCCTTGAACAAAGCTTAATCTAGGAAAAATAAAATGGTGAACACAGCTTATTGAAATAAGCAGTAAATAAGCAAAAAATGGCTGAAAGGCTTAAAGGGTAAAAAGGGCTTAAGAAATAAATAGTGTGAAGATATATCGGATGGCCCTACTGGTGCTGGTGGTAGTGAATGTGTGTGTTAAATATGCTTGGTATGAAAGGGGAGGTCACTGGTTCGACCCCTGTGACATCTATTTTTTTGAAACTTTTTTGAAACTTATAAAATAAGCAAAAGTAACAAACTTTAACAAAGCAACTTTAGTTTTTTACCAACAACTAAGCTCATAATAAGGGCTTTGAAACCTCAGATCTCAAAAGCTATAGCAGACTTAACAAACATTCAAACAATTTTTTTTTGCACTTTTAAAACTAAGTTTAAGCTATGAAAAGCTACTCTAATAAGCTGAAAATGCAAACATGCTAAGATTACCTATTACACTACAAGATCTAACACTAAAAACATGGGCTTAAACAGATTAAAAACAAGAAAACAAAGAATCTTTAAAATTGGTTACAGTAGCTTAAGCAGATTTTTAGATTTTTGCAGCCTTAAAAATAGCTTATCAAATAAGCTCTAAACTTCAAAACAAGTTTTAAAACTCAAAGTCTATATGTTAAACTACTTATGAACCAATTTTCAGAACTTAAATCAAAGTTTTACTTAACTAAATTTTGATTTCAAAACTAGGTGTATGAAATGTGTTCTTGACAGTTTTTATCAAAATGGGTATAAAAAGTGAAAGACTAAAAATCATTGCACAAAACCTTTAGACCAGATCTCAAAGGTTTTAAGGACATCAAAACGAAATACAACAACACCTAAACTTAACCGAAGCTTAAGCATCTAGATTATGCAATTTAAAATCATAAAACAACCACAAATTCAAGATAAGCATACACAAATCCTTAAAAATCAATTCTAAACTAAAACAAGCACCTAAAACAGATTTAAAGTCCTCAAATATGATTTCCAAAGTTCCCAAATGGGTCAAAATGGATCAAACAGTACTAACCATAGGTTAGTATTGCTTGTGCCAAACACCCCTTTAAAATCTTGAAAACCATTTTTGACTTATCAAATCAGATTTAAAGCAACTTTTTAACAAGACCAGATGTTCAAAAAGTTAAAAAGACAATATTAAGAAAATTTCAATAAGCAAAAAGCAATAATGATAAGCTAAACAGAATAAGCAATTTTAAGCTAATTTAGACAGATTTGTGAAAAACACAAACAAAGGAGATTTAAACAACAAGCAAGCATCACTAAGCTATAATAAACTCAAATAAGCATAAATAAGCAGCAAGAAGCAATAAATAAGCAATAAGCAATTTAAGCTAAAAAATGAAAAGATAAGGACTTACAAATCCCTTTGCTCTAAACAAGGGCTTAAGTGCTCTTTAGAGCTTTTGTCTACAAGCTCTAGCTTATTTAAAACAGGCTAGTAAATTACCACAAGCCCTTCCAAAACTGGCTTGTCTTCCAAATAGCTTTTTAGTGATTTTTGAGGTAAAAATGACTTAGGCTATACAAACAATGGAAAAGTTTATATAGCTTAAGTTAGACAGGTTAAGTAACAAGTAAATTAGTTTAAGAGAGCTTATAAAAACATTTTTATAACATAAAATGCATTAATCTTAAAAAATAGAATTTAACTTAAAAACATCAAACTTTTCATTAAGCTTAAAAAGAGTACAAGACTTTTAAAAATAAACTACATTAAACTAATGTCAGCTGAAAAACTAAAAACTAACTAGATGCCTCAAAGGCTACAATGAGGTCCTATTTATACTAAAACATTAGGTCTTGGGGTCTTCTTTATGTGTTTCTTCTGTGAGAGAAACAAGAGGTGTGTTTCTTGTGTGAGGTAAGTCACAAACTCATCTTAGCCATCAGATTTGAGTGTCCTCCAAGTCTTTTCATCTCAACCCTTGAATTCTTGTATTCATCCTTGGATGAATGATGTTTAAGAGGATTGTCTAGGTGGCGTTTGTTTTTTGATGGGGTGGGATTATGTTGGGATGGTGATGGGTTTGTCGTGGGGTTGCAGGGGGTGGTAGGGATAGTGACGGGTGAATAGTAAAATAGGCGGGAAAAAGGATTTGGGTTTGTGTGTATGATTTTGATAACGAGGTTAATCCTCTATTTTCGTTAAGTGTTTGCATCGTTAGTACTTTTGGACTAACGGTGCAAGGGCTAAGGACTAGCACTGTTAGTCCTTTTGGACTAACGATGCAAAAGGTTTAGGACCTCAGATGTAAAAGACTTAACAGTCTTTTATGTAGGTTGTTAAGTGGTTGGATTGGGCTTTTCAATTGGGCCGTTTGGTTGTTTGTTCTTCATAATGTTTTAATGGGCTGACCCGACCCATTAGATGGGTACAGGTTGACCCATTTAACATTTCTTCGATATCGGCTTCGTCTTTGACTTGGCTTTCGTTGACTTTGACTTTTGACTGGTTGATTTTATCTTTTTTCACGCTCTTTTTATTCCGTGCTCGGTTTTGTCTGTTTTGGATTAATTTTTGTCCTTTAGTGAATATCCGTTACCTGCACAGTATATAAAGCAAAACAAGCATATATTTGGCATTTAATGTCTGTTTTTGGTCTTTTAGGGTCGTTTCATTAGGTAAAAGGTATGTGTAATTAAGCACATACCAAAATTCCCCATACTAAACTATTGTCGTGTCCTCACGCAATGCTACAAGTAAACACTTTAGAAAACCAAGAATCTTAATCCCCTCGACTAATTACCTTGAAAAGTAGCTAAGTGTTCATCAAGGGGAATGAAAGAATCAATAGCTTTGAAAAGCCCCATTTTGACCATTTTTAAATATCTACACTTATTACCACTCATATTTTTGTATTTTTCTTTTTTCTCATTTTTTTGTACTTTTCATGCTTTTCTTTTTAGCAACTAACTAGAACGTTTGAACTTTCATTATTTTCATAACTTTTAGGGTCATAGAACAAGAAGCATTTCAATCCTAAAATGCCCAAATGGATAAATTCATCATCCTCGACTTTTCACCTGCTCCAAACTAAGCTTAAAAATGAAATCACCATTAAATATAAGTTAAGATGCTAAGACTACTCATATTTGCAACTTGTAAACTTTTCACTCCGGACAATTATTATATATTATGTTAGTGTGCTTATTTAGAATTTCAACCATGGATCAACCTTTTTAAGAAAATTACAATATTTCTATTGCTTTATGTTTCACCCAAGAATTATGATTTTCAAGGCGAGATCATCCCATGTAGCGACTTTCGTCTCGGCACATCCCAACCTTGCGGATAAGTAACAGGCTTTTGACACCCCATAAAGACTAGTATCGAGACTCACAGACCTTCGGTTTCAAAAACTCTTAGGTTTCCCGTTTATACATAGCTTATTTAGAAAAATCACAACTCAAAATGAAATAGCCTTAGTTCGAAAGCATATTTAAATTTAAGTAAAAGAGATTTTCCCTATATTTATTAAATCACATTTATTGCACTTAACATTAATATAACCATGATCCAATTCAAATCCTTGACCTTTTTGAAGGCTGCAACATCGGTTGTGAGCCGGCAAGATGCAGGAAACTTTTATCAGTCTCGGATTATTATTCTTACAATGGGCTTTCTTTTGAAGACTGCCACATCGGTTGTGAGCCGGCAAGAGGCAGTAAACTTTTATTAGCCCACAATTTATATTATTACCTTATACATCATTTTTTATTTTTTATTTTTTATTTTTTTATTTTATATATTATTTTTTATTTTTACTTTATACCACGATATATAAAGAAAGTTTCTTTTTAGAAAATTTAAGTATAAATTCGAACTAACACAAAAATGTTATTGACTACATTTCAAAAATTGTTGATTTAAGTTTAATTTTCAAAATTAGCACGTATTATTAGTCCGGTTTAGGAGCTTATGGAAGAAAAAACCACAAATTACACTCATGAGCTTGTAAGATTTCCAACTAATCCCCGTTTAACATCCAACTTATAATTAACTCTATCATTTCTCGTTCTTCGCAAATTTAAAATCTTTAATAAAAAGATCCGCGAATGCGTAGTCTAAAAGTTAAGGGACAAGCTAGAGCTCAACACACTCGATCGAGTCAAAATTTATTCTTATTCTACCCAGCAGGAAAGTCAAAATTGAAACAAAACACTTATTTTATTTTTGAAAATTTCTAATTTTTTTTATTTTTTTGGTATTTTGGTGGTAAAAACGAGATTACGTGAAAACAACGACTGCAGGCACAATCAAATCGATAGATCCCCCCACCCCATACTAGAACTGAACATTGTCCTCAATGTTTTAAAGAAGGGTCTCTACGAATATCTAAGGCCGTTTATTAAGTATGCCAAAAGATAATGTTAGTCGATAAGATTTGGATATTGGATTCCTATAATAAAGCTGAGGATTTGAACCTCGAGTGAATGAAGGACAAAACCCACGAGCACGAGAGGCTTCATAATCTGGGCAATCCTGGACATACAACACAAAACACAAAACACGAGAAAGGAAGAGGTGAACCTCCTTACAATACACTTATTCATTACTACTATTATAATTATATTAGGATAAGCATGGGTTGCCACCTACGAAGCGCTTGTTTTTTTTAACCGAGTCCCGAGCTTGACTCGACCCCAAATTCATTGGTCCATGAGGAAACAAGTGGAAGATAAAATCTCCATCAGACTTTCATTCAAGTGGTTTGGATAAAGATTAAATTTCATTAAAGTTCCACTCCGATGAGATACACCTGGCATAAAAGAATGATAAATGGAGATGTCAGGGTCAAAAATGGTATCTTCATTCCCGGAGGAGAGAAAATATGGAGGAGCAACATGATACATAACAAAAGGAAGAAAGATCCATACAACATAAGCGAAGAGAGGGGATTGGTCATCCTCGAATGGTAAATTCACATTTGTCGTAGAAGAAACATTCTTACGAATCTCGAGGTCAATAATAAAAGTCAAATCTCCCAGATCGGACTCACTCTTAAAATAGAAACATTCAAGATTCGTAAGAGAAATATCAACATGAATAGTGGTACTGCCACTATTCTTCTCTTCAATATCAAATTCAAAAGTTTCAAGCTCATGAGTTGTTTCAAATTTTTCCAAGAAGGAGTCACTATCCTCAACGGGGATAGGAGACTTGAGCATAAAATCAGAAGATGGAGTAGGACTAGCATTTAATGCTTCGATCTTAGTAATGAGAAGATTGATTTTCGATAACTTTTCACGAAGTACATCGTCCTCAAGCTCTCCATCTTCCGGGTGAAAATCCTTCACCTCTTCTAAGCTTACGAGCTCAGAATGGGGAGGTGATGCCTCAACATAATCGATGTCTTCAATAGAGAAAGAATCATCATCAATCGAAGTAGAATCATCGTTAGAATTGGAGAAATCCTCAAATTAATCTTTTGAAATGTCAAGAGGCAAAGAATTATCACGAAAAGGCACATCAAACATATTGTCGGGAATACCCTCGGACTAACTTGGGATTGGGAGGAGGTCCTCAACACTAGATTTTATTACTTCATCTGATTCTGTTTCCAGAATAGTGCTAAGGTGCTCGTCCCTCATACTTAGAGAGTTATCGGGCTCCACGATAGGTAAGACGGGTGTGATTGCAATAGTATCGTCCTTGTCATCATTGTTGCAAATGGGAATCTTCTAATATTGAGCCTTAACCACTAGCTCTTACCCAAATTGCTTTTCTTCTTGCTCTTTCTTTTGCCGAATATTATCACTCCAAGCTTGAAAAGCAATTTGTAATTCTTCCATACTTTTTTCAAGAGGAGTTTGATGAATGACAGGATGTTTCAGGGGTTGAAAATGGTCAAAACCAAAAAGAATTAGAATTATAGCAAAAATTTGGCTCATAATAATTTTCATTCATTGGTTGACATTGGTAAGTCTTATGAGGGCCCCCGCAATTTTCACAATTAAGATATTGTTGTTGAAAATTTGGTGAATTTTATGGAGGGTGGTTTGAAAATTTTAGAGAATCATTAAAAGAGTACGGAGTTGAAAAATTGATTGGTGTTCCTTTTCCATAAGTACAATAAAAACAAACTCCATCATATTGATTGCAACCACACCGTTGGTACATACAATAAAGAAATTATTGTTGAACACTTGGCGAAGTTTGTGGGAACTCATCAAAGTTTTGATTGTAGCATGGTTTCAGATTAGAGATAATCTGAACTTGCGGTGGACAATTGTAACCATAATGAGCATTGTTCCCACAAGACTTACAAGTACATCGTTGACAAAAGAACCCGTCTAACGAATCGCCGCACCCGTAACAACAATTTTGGGTGATTTGTGGAGGACTTTGTGAAGAATTTTATGCAAAATTTTCATAGGGGTCTTGATTATCGACAATTGGTTCTTGAGGCGTATCAACAAAGTTAGTATTATTATTGGATGACTCGGAAGAGTGAGTTTGGGTTTGTTGAGGTGGGTTGAGAAGATTTTTGAAAGATTCATTTTCTTCACAACTTGTAAAACAAACTTCATTCAAACACTTTCGCACAAAAGCACAAGGTCGACATACTAGACCGTCAACCGGGTCTCCACACTTAGGACAATTCAGAAGGGATTGTTTAGACGAATCGGGTGTTTCATTAGGATCATGAACAAACTTGTCTACGAAACCCCCTTTAGAACAACCACAAAATTTATTGTACAAAGCTCCACAAGACGAACATTCTTTAATCGTGTAAATAAGATTCAAACGATAATCGAGTGACGCCATAAGAATTAAACAATATAGGGGGATAAGAAGAAGAATTATATGGCAAAGAGGTTAAAGGAGATTATTTTTGGTTTTTTGAGTTTTTTAAATAGCATATTTTATTAAAGGACAAAATGAGACCGAATAACTTAAACCAATAATCAACTTGCTTCACGATAGCTCTTTAAAAGAAAAATACATAAAGGAGTGGAGAAGCGCGAAAGCGTGAAGCTATTAAAAACCTTCTCCTTTCGGGTCGTATTTCCTTGGAACAACCCTCCTTATACCCCTCTTATAGTTTGTTAATCTATTAAAGGTGAGCCGTACTTCACAAGTGACACAAAGGCAAGTTTTAATCTTTTGTTTGGGAACTTATCAATGGAAATACTCAAAGTTGAGAGTATTGATTTGATGATGATTTTTAATCTTATTTAAGGATAATGTTTTTATATTTCTAGTTTTTCTTATTTTCATCTTATAAATATACAAATAAAAGAAAATGAAAAATATTTTTGTATTTTTTTATAGTTTATATATTCACAAATAAAACAAATAACTTCACAAGGAAGGATCTTCAAAGCACTAATTGTTAAACGTCGGAACGACAATCGCTTACACTCCTTCCCGGCAGCGGCGCCAAAAATTTGATTTGTTCAATAGTATATATATATATATAAATATTAATTTATACTTAACCACCAAAAGTCAACTTACCCTTTTATAAAAAGAGTAAATATTCTTAATAGCAATAAGAAAATCAATATATATATGTGATTCCGAAACTATATGATATTCCCGGGTCGTTCTTCCGTACGAGGAATGTAATGGAAAGTCGAGACTCGGTTTGATATTTGTGTTTGAATATAACAAGGTTTTGATTGGGTTTTTCTAATTCTACGGGAAAAACAAGTAAGGCAATCAAAAAACGAAAGTAATTAAAGCTAAATCACTAAAAACGATAACGGGAATCCTAAAAAAACGTGACTTAAAACCTAAATTATCAAAATTTAATCCTAAAATGATTTTTTAACTTTTTATAAATCCTAAATGACTAAAATGCAAGAACAATTAAAAGTAAACCAAAAACGTAAGCAATTAAAGTAAAAAAAACGAAGAAAAACGATAACGGGATTAAATCCCGTTCTTTAAAAAACTAAATTCTACAAATTTAACCCTACCCATGCAAATTTAATTTTTAACAATCCTAAATTATAAAAGAAAATTTAAAAAAAGAATTATATTTTTTTACATTTATATTTTTTATTATGAATTAAAAACTGATTTAATCTAAAAAACTAATTAAAAATACTAAACAAATTTGGAAAAATCTTAAAAATCATGAAAAGTCCCTTGAACAAAGCTTAATCTAGGAAAAATAAAATGGTGAACACAGCTTATTGAAATAAACAGTAAATAAGCAAAAAATGGCTTAAATGCTTAAGGGGTAAAAAGGGCTTAAGAAATAAATTGTGTGAAGATATACCAGATGGCCCTACTGGTGCTGGTGGTAGTGAGTATGTGTGTTAAATATGCTTGGTATGAAAGGGGAGGTCACAGGTTCGACCCCTGTGACCTTTCTTTTTTTGAAAACATTTTTTTTCTTTTTTTAAAAACTTATAAAATAAGCAAAAGTAACAAACTTTAACAAAGCAACTTTAGCTTTTTACCAACAAGTAAGCTCAGAATAAGGGCTTTTAAGCCTTAGGCCTCAGAAGCTATAGCAGACTTAACAAACATTCAAACAAATTTTTTTTTGCACTTTTAAAACTAAGTTTAAGCTATGAAAAGCTACTCTAATAAGCTGAAAATGCAAACATGCTAAGATTACCTATCACACTACAAGATCCAACACTAAAAACATGGGCTTAAACAGATTAAAAACAAGAAAACTAAGAATATTTAAAACTGGTTACAGTAGCTTAAGCAGATTTTCAGATTTTTACAGCCCTAAAAATAGCTTATCAAATAAGCTCTAAACTTCAAAACAAGTTTTAAAACTCAAAGTCTATATGTTAAACTACTTGTGAACCAATTTTTAGAACTTAAATCAAAGTTTTACTTAACTAAATTTTGATTTAAAAAATAGGTGTATGAAATGTGTTCTTGACAATTTTTATCAAAATGGGTAAAAAAAGTGAAAGACTAAAAACCATTGCACAAAACCTTTAGACTAGATCTCAAAGGATTTAAGGACATCAAAATGAACATACAACAGCACCTAAACTCAACCAAAGCTTAAGCATCTAGATTATGCAATTTAAAATCATAAAACCACCACACATTTAAGATAAGCATACACAAATCTATAAAAATCAATTCTAAACTAAAACAAATACCTAAAACATATTTAAAGACCTCAAATATGATTTCTAAAGTTCCCAAATGGGTCAAAATGGATCAAACAGTACTAACCATAGGTTAGTACAGCTTGTGCCAAACACCCCTTTAAAATCTTGAAAACCTTTTTTGACTTATCAAATCAGATTTAAAGTAACTTTTTAACAAGACCAGATGTTCAATAAGTTAAAAAGACAATATTAAGCAAATTTCAATAAGCAAGAAGAACTAATGATAAGCTAAACAGAATAAGCAATTTTAAGCTAATTTAGATAGATTTGTGAAAAACATAAACAAAGGAGATTTAAACAACCAGCAAGCATCAATAAGCTATAATAAACTCAAATAAGCATAAATAAGCAGCAAGAAGCAATAAATAAGCAATAAGCAATTTAAGTTAAAAAATGAAAAGATAAGGACTTACAAATCCCTTTGCTCTAAATAAGGGCTTAAATGCTCTTGAGAGCTTTTGTCTACAAGCTCTAGCTTGTTTAAAACAAGCTAGTAAATTACCACAATCCTTCCAGAACTGGCTTGTCTTCCAAATAGCTTTTTAATGATTTTTGAGGTAAAAAGGACTTAGGCTATACAAACTATGGAAAAGTTTATATAGCTTAAGTTAGACAGCTTAAGTAACAAGTAAATCAGTTTAAGAGAGCTTATAAAAACAGTTTTATAACATAAAATGAATTAATCTTAAAAAGGAGAATTTAACTTAAAAACATCAAACTTTTCATTAAGCTTAAAAAGAGTAAAAGACTTTTAAAAATAAACTACATTAAACTAATGTCAGCTGAAAAACTAAAAACTAACTAGATGCCTCAAAGGCTACAATAAGGTCTTATTTATACTAAAATATTAGGTCTTGGGGTATTCTTCATGTGTTTCTTCTGTGAGAGAAACAAGAGGTGTGTTTCTTATGTGAGGTAAGTCACAAACTCATCTTAGCCATCAGATTTGAGTGTCCTCCAAGTCTTTTCATCTCAACCCTTGAATTCTTGTATTCTTCCTTGGACGAATGATGTTTAAGAGGATTGTCCAGGAGGCGTTTGTTGTTTTATGGGGTGGGATTATGTTGGGATGGTGATGGGTTTGTCGTGGGGTTGCAGGGGGTGGTAGGGATAGTGACGGGTGAATAGTAAAATAGGCAGGAAAAAGGATTTGGGTTTGTGTGTATGATTTTGATAACGAGGTTAATCCCCTATTTTCGTTAAGTGTTTGCATCGTTAGTACTTTTGGACTAACAGTGCAAGGGCTAAGGACTGGCACCGTTAGTCCTTTTGGACTAACGATGCAAAAGGTTTAGGACCTCAGATGTAAAAGACTTAACAGTCTTTTATGTAGGCTGATAAGTGCTTGGATTGGGCTTTTCAATTGGGCCGTTTGGTTGTTTGTTCTTCATAATGTTTTAATGGGCTGACCCGACCCATTAGATGGGTACGGGTTGGCCCATTTAACATTTCTTCGATACCGGCTTCATCTTTGACTTAACTTTTGTTGACTTTCACTTTTGACTGGTTGATTTTGACTTTTTTCATGCTCTTTTCATTCCATGCTCGGTTTTGTCTGTTTTGGCTTGATTTTTGACCTTTAGTGAATATCCGTTATCTGCAGAGTATATTAAGCAAAACAAGCATATATTTGGCATTTAATGTCCATTTTTGGTCTTTTAGGGTCGTTTTATTAGGTAAAAGGTATGTGTAATTAAGCACATACCAGTACTGCTTAAGTGATATGCATGAGTTATATTAGGAATAGATATGCATGATCACTTAATGCATTTTGTAAGCCCATTAAGGTTTCCTTGATGTATAAAAGGAACTCTTACGGCATAGTTAGACGTACGAATCCAAGATAGAAAAGTAATAGCTATTAGGCAAAACATATAGTTGTTTTGTGAATCATTCAATATATTAAAAGTTTTGTGAAAGTTCTTGTGTTACTATTATATTGTTTCTTCTGGTGTATAAAGATTAGTTTCCGCATAATCTTTATATATTACTTAGGGTTTCTATCATAGTTGTTTTAGATCTATCTAAGATAACTAAAGCCTTAACAAGCTTATCAAAGATCTGTAAAAAGGGGATCAACAAGTGGTATCAGAGCTTGTGTTCTGAAACCTTGATCAAGAAGTTACAAACTAGAAGAACTCTTTATTCAATCAAAGAAATAGATCTTAAAACTACCCAAAACAATGTTATTGCAAAGTTGCCCCTTCTGAAATAGGGTGACTATGAGATGTGGAAGCTAAGAATCGAACAATACTTTCAGGTGCAAGATTATGCTCTATGAGAAGTCATAGAGTATGGAAATTCTTTTAAGCCAGTAGCTAGAACTACAACAAACGTAGATGGTACCTCTACTTCAACTATACCAAGACCAGTTACCACTGAAGAGAAGGTCTAGAAGAAGAATAATGTTAAATCAAGAAGCACGTTACTGATGGCCCTTCCCAATGAACATCAATTGACATTCAATGAATACAAGAATGCCAAAACTTTGTTTGAAGCCATACAAGTAAGATTTGGTGGCAATGATGCTACTAAGAAGACTCAAAAGATACTGTTGAAGCAGATGTATGAGGACTTCATTGCTTCAAGCCAAGAATCACTTGACTCTATTTCAAATAGGCTTCAGAAAATTGTTAGACAGTTGGCCATCTTAGGTGAAAACATCTCTCAAGAAGATCTAAACTTTAAATTTTAAGAAGCCTTCCTTCTGAATGGAGCATACATGTTGTGGTCTGGAGGAATAAACCAGATCTGGGCACAATAAGTTTTGATGATCTCTACAATAATTTTAAGATTGTTAAACAAGAGGTCAAAAGAAGTGTAACCTCAAGCTCAAATTCAAGTTTACAGAATGTGGCCTTTGTGTCAACTCGTGGCAGAACCAATGAAGATAATACTGCTAATGTTCATGTTAGTACTGCTAACACAAATGTTAGCACTGCTAGTACTAATAATAGTACTGCTAGCCTCAGTGATGTCACATTTTATGCTTTTTTGGCTAATCAACCAAATGGGTCTTAGCTTGTTCATGAAGACCTAGAGCAAATCCATGAAGATGATCTTGAAGAAATGGATTTAAAGTGGCAATTGGCATTACTAAGTTTGAAAGCAAGAAAGTTTTATCAGATAACTGGTAAAAAGATTATCATCAATGGAAGTGATACTGCTGGTTATGACAAGTCAAAGGTAGAATGCTTCAGTTGTCATAAGATGGGACATTTTGCAAGAGAATGCAGAGGTCCTAGGAACCAAGAAAGCAGGCTTAGGAATCAAGAAAGCTCAAAAAGAACTGTGAATGTGGAAGACACTTCTTCTAAAGCAATGGTGGAATTTGATAGAGCAGGTTTTGATTGGAGTTTTATGGCTGATGAGGAAGTCCCTACCAACTTGGCACTTATGGCATTCTCAGACTCAGAGGTATATAGTCACAAAACCTGTTCTGACACTTGTCTTAAATCCTATGAAACTCTTAAATCTCAGTATGACAACTTAAGAGTAGAGTTTAATAAATCTGAGTTTGACTTAGCTACCTATAAAAGAGGTCTAACATTAGTGAAAGAACAACTTGTTTTCAATAAGAAGAATGAGGTTGCGTTTTGTGACAAAATTGCTATTTTAAAAATAGATGCCTCTTTTAGAGACTCAAAAATCAATGCTCTTAATATACAGATAGAAAAACTTAAGAAAAAAAGGAAAGAAATTAGATTAAACTTGATAATTTTGAAAATGCCTCTAAGAGCTTAGATAAATTGATAGGGAGTCAAATAGTTGATAAGAGTAGAAAAGGTGTGGGGTTTGAAAACTATAATGCTGTTGCACCTCTACCTACAAGCTTGTTTGCACCCCCAACTATTGATTTGTCTAGCTTTGGTCTTAAGGAGTTTCAACGGCCTAAATTTGAAGGCTATGGAGTTAATGTCAATAAAAGTGTTAGTGAAAGTTCCTCAAATGAGATTAAGAAAACCACTGGTGCCCCAATAATTAAAGATTGGGTATCTGATTATGATGAGGATAAGTCTGAAGTAATGGTATCTGATAATGTTCAACATAAACATGAGCAAGCTAAACAACCTAGGAAAATTAGTAAAAACCCTAAGAATAACAGAACAAACTAGAATGAAAAGAAAACTCAGAAATTAGGAGTTGGGTTTAAGTTTACAAAGAAAGCTTGCTTTGTGTGTGGGAGTTTTAACTATCTAATTAAAGACTGTGATTTTCATGATAAAAAGATGGTACACAAACCTATGACAAACAATGTGTAAAAGGGAACTAGTCAAAGGGAAGTTAGACCAGTTTGGAATAATGCTTTGAGGACTAATCATCAAAATTTCTCTAATTCTAGGAGAAATTTTACTCCAACAGCAGTTTTAACCAAGTCTGGCATAGTACCCATTAGTATTGCTAGACAAAGCTCTTCAAGAACAGCAACACCACTTAGTGCTGCTATGTCCATTAATACTGCTGCACCAATGTTTTTAAAAAGGCACATTCACTTTCTAGGAGACCTTTTAATCCACAAACAGCACTTAATAACAGAAATTTGAATAACAAAGTTAATACTGCTAAAGTAAATTCTGTTAATACTGCTAAAGGAAAAAAGGTGATAAGTGCTGTTGGGGAACAAGGGCTTAATGCTGTTAAGTCCTCAGCATGCTGGGTTTGGAGACCAAAAATAAATATAGTTGATCATGTCTCCAAAAACAGTGGATCATACATTTATAAGCAATTTAACTATATTGATCCAACAAGTAGACTCAAGTCAGTAATGGCTTGGGTCCCCAAGAGAAACTAATTCTCTTTTGTTTGATATGCAGGGTGATCCACAAGTTGCTTTAAAAGATACAGGGAATTTTGATAGTGGATGCTCCAGGCATATGACAGGTTACAAGTCCTATCTCATAGATTATCAAGACTATGATGGAGGATTTGTTGCATTTGCAGGCAGTTCTAAAGGAGGTAGAATAACTAGTAAAGGTAAAATTAGAACTGGAAAATTAGACTTTGAAGATGTGTACTTGGTGAAAGGACTTAAGTTTAACCTTTTTAGTGTCTTACAAATGTGTGACAAGAAAAACAGTGTTCTTTTCACTAAAACTGAATGTCTTATTCTTTCTCCTGATTTTAAGCTACCTGATGAAAATCAAGTAATGCTTAAGATTCCCAGGAAAGATAATATGTACAATTTTGACCTAAAGAATGTTGTTCCTTCAAAAGGTTTGATGTGGAGAATCGTTTAAGCTCCTGTTTTCATAGAACATGATCTAGGATGAATTAATAACAAAGGCGGAATATTCAAACGTTGAATCATTGTTATTAATACAAGGTTTTTCATCATCATCACATAAGATACATAACTACTACAAGCCCCAATCTTACCTGATCAATGGTAAGACAGTTACATTAACAGGAATCATAAGATCCTTGGGGCTACACCACCATGCTAGCATCTATCTATTATGGGACGTGTAAACCCACACACACAACATGTTTTACACCCTCGGTGCACACACACTTTTTGGCACACTAAAACTATATGCCTGGACCTCCTTTTATAACATAAGGAGTCCTAGGCTTACAAGGAAACTAATAATGATAATAATGATAATAATGATAAAATCAATTAGTTATTCAATCATTATCTTTGACCAAATCTTTCAATTCTTATCTTTTGTAGTATTCTTTGACTACAACTTTGGTCCTTCATGTTTCCATCTTGTTTCATTCATGTTTTGCCTTATCAACTCAATGTGCATGTTCTCTTCTACTCTTTTGGTTCTTTTGTTGTATACTCTAAAAGCCTTACTAGTAGTAGAGTATCCCAGTAAGTATCCTTCATTTGATTTCCCATCAAATTTGCCTAAGGGATCTAAGGTGTTCAAAATAGTCAAGGGGTACCCAAACGGTCTCATAAAACTAATACTAGGTGGTTTACCTATTAATAGTTCAT
>BQNB010151940.1:0-15837 GCA_026074375.1 Tanacetum coccineum | reverse complement strand
CGTACTTAGTTGTCCAACACTTATGATTTATTTGTTTATATATTTATAGTAGTAATTTAAAACTATAATAATAGTAATATATTCGATCATTATATTAAAAAACTTTGATATATTTCAATCTGAAAAGTTAAAATATTTTTAAAAATTTACATTTAAACAATTTCATAGCGTTAGTTCATAGCGTTGAGAAATTCTTTACCAAAAACTTTTAGTTTCATGACATAGACGCATAGCATCAACTTGCGCATGGCCGAGTATAGCGCTAATGGCATCATGTTTGCTTTTCGAATAGACCTTGTTTGAGTCAATTATGTGTACCTTTTGTTTCAATTCATTTTTTTTAAGTAAACAGGGGGTAACTTTTATATAGTAAACCGTGCAAATAACATACTTTTTGAATTTTTAAACTATTGAGATTGCTTAAGATATCCATTTTCATGCGTTTAAATTTATGAAATGAGTTGGTAAAAAAACAAAAAAAATTATGAATTGAGATGTCCTAGCGGCAGCTGTATCGAGTTACGACCAAATTTCAACGGTGAATAATTTTTGATCGACAACTGTATTTGTAGCATTAAACATATTAGAACCCGATTCGACCAGGCCGGTTGTACAGGTTCCGGTCAAAAAACGGGTCAAACTGAACCAGGTTTTATATTTTTGAAACCTGGTTCGACCGGCCGGGTTTGTGATGACCCGGGTTAACCCGGTTTTTGAGACCCGTCCGGGTTCTGGATTTTTCTTTTTGCAAAAATAATGTTAGTTAATTGTATATATTTACGATGTCTTTGTTAGTAAATGTTTTTTTAGGCTCGGTATATGAAATATTAATAATTTATACATATTTTTTTATCATTGGAAATATTATTATTATTTCTATTATTTTTGAAAACCGGGTCAACCCGATGGTCGAACATGTTAGAACGATAACCCGATAACTTAACCGGGTCGATTATAGACCTGATTTTCAAAACATTGGTTAAAAATTATATTGTTTATGATGAACTGTATTGTGGCATGGGTGAGTGTTGCGCACTGCCGCCTTAGTTTATAATTTTAACTCAAAACTACTTTTTTCTTGTAATTAAAAAAGGACAATATGTACACGAACGATATAACCAAAAAATGGCGAAAAGCTTAACATGACACTTTATAAATCACTCACTAAAAAGAGATAAATCAAAGACAAGAGATCTGGTTGATAGCACTCAAGCATATCACTGCCTACTAAATCAAAGACATGAGATCTGGTTGATAGCACTCAAGCATATCACTACCTGCTCAACTATTGCTGCCTATACATACAAAGTGACCTCTTTATGATCCACTGGTACTTGTCTTCTCCAACGTGCACATGATGGCTACAACATAAATGAAACAAATATTTAGTAATCAGCTTAAGTGACTAAACTCCGGTGAAAGTTCATGCGAAAGAGGGAGCGGCAAAAAAATTCCGGCGAGATAGGGAGCGGCAACAACAAAAACTCCGACTAGTCAACGACTGTGTCGAAAGATTTAGGCGAGGCTGAAAGGTCTAAATGAAAAGTAATAAAAACACATTAAAAAACTCAGATCTGTAAATACAATATATAGATGAATAGATCTATATAAAAAACTTCCAAAACTCAAAAAGAAAATCCTTAAAACTTTACAAACCTTAGCTGATGTTGGCTTTCGTTGGTGGTGAGTCTCCGTGGTGGGCTGATGTTGTGGTGGTTCAGGTGGAGGTTCACAAACCCCAACCATAAAAAAAATAACACAAAAAAACCTTTTGGGCTAGATCCGGACAAAACACCACATAAACAAACGCAAAAAACCACTAACACCACAAAATCACTACCTAAACCATTAATACCGATGAAACCACCAAAGCTCAAAACACTAGTTGAGTTGGCGGCGGAATCAATTAGTGGTGGTGGTGGCAGAATAAACTGGCGATGGTGGTGGTGTTCACGTGTTCATGTTTGTATGTTTTTAGAGAGGGAGATGGGAGTGGGATGGTGTGTGTGTTTTTAGAGAGAGAGAGAGAATTGAGTGAATGGATGATTTTTGTGTTGTGTCCGTGTGAAATAGTAGACTCGAGATTCCTTTAGCATTCAATGAAATTTACAATTACAATTTAAATTATCAATCACCATTAATGAAATTTTCAATTACAATTACTGTTTGAATTATCATCATTAAGTGCGGCAAATGATTTGAAATGGCTGCATAAGAGTTGTAATTGCTTGACAAACTAAAGGCTTGAAAACGTTTTTAATGGCTTGACAAATTTCCTTAAATACTTTCAACTTTTCAATTCCTACTATTTTCAAGAATGAGTAAAATTTCCATTATAATGTAGTATAGATATGGATGTGCTGAGCATCAAGACACATCAGCTTTTTAATTGCAGCTTCTTTAGAAGACTTGTACAAACTCTGTTTTATTAGATAAAAAAGATGGTGGACTACAAACCGTATTACAATTTAACTTCACCGGCTTTCAACAAAGACCAACGCTCACAAAGAAGAGTTACTACCTACGGTATTTCGCCCTTGGAATCAACCCTTAAGAATCCGTAATTCGACTTAACTTATAACTCTAAAAGCCTTCCTCTTGGAAGCTTTCCAAAATCCTAACTATATCCCCAATGATCTAGGCTTGATCCCACAGATGCAAGACTTCCCTTACAACTCGATTAAATAAAAAGATATATGGTTGAACCAAGTCTTAACCTAGCCTAGAGACTCGATTTTAAAGAAAGGGTATGCAAAAGAAGACCCTCGACAAAACACACAAGTATGGATTAGGTACTTGTGTGGCTCTCTTGCGGAGATGTGTGTTCTTCAATATATGATAGAAAAGAAGTGATGACATCAAATAACGTCTATTTTATAGCATCATTTATCCTATGTAATTAACCCATTTTGTGTAATTATTGCAAAGAATTGTTACTTAATCGTTTATATTTGAGAATTGCAGTAATTATGGAGTTCTTGGTGAAACTTGACTAAAATGCACGCATTCTAGAGCTTAAACAAAGATATTTTGAAGATTACTATTATGACTATCAATACGTTGTATCCATCAAGGAAGATACGGCGTATCTGTGTCAACACTCACCAAAGACCACGAAGGACACAAGACCAATACGTTGTATTTAGGAAAGGCAATACGCCGTATTCAAGCAATATGGGAATGAAATATTTTAGAAGATATCAAACGTGGTCCCTACTCCAAAAAACTCTAATACGCCGTATCCAAGCCATTGGATACGCCGTATCGACACCGACTCCGGACCCTATAAATACAAAACAGAAAAATAAGTTTTAAATGTAACACAAAAACAGTTTTAAGTGTGCAAAATCATAATTCTCGATACCTGAACCACAAGGCTGATTTCAGAGTAAAAAATGAGCAGAATATTTCCCGCAGAAACACGCATTCCAAATCCATAGTAGACAACTGTTTAATTTCTTAATACTGTTTGTAATCGTTCAGTTTTGGTATCAGTCGTTAACTCGGTAGTTTTTACCTTGGCTAAGCCATTACTCTTGTATGAATTATGAAGATTGAAAGGCTAATACCTTCGGGTATTAGGGTCCTTATTATGAAGATCTAATGTTTGGTTTGTTTATATCAATTTTCTTAATTTATCGTTGTATGGCTTGTTAAGTTTATCAATTTATACTTGTTTTTGTACTTTTGTATGCTACCCTAAACATTCACTGTATCTAGTGATACGGACCAAGTAATCTAGATGCCGGGATAGCTCTCCATATAGTGATTTATACATCTAGAATCATAGGATCACAAGTATTGTCCTTCTAAAACCGTGCTAGATGGATACGCCTTTTTGGTTTAACTATTTAACAAAAAAATGCCTTTTTTTATTGAACAAGTTGACTAGGCAGGTGAACCTTAGATACTTCAACAAATAACATTCTGATTCCCCATCGAAAGTAGGACAAGTGGACTACTAGATCATAAATAAACATAAATCAATAATGGGTAAAGTCTTTATAGAGCTAGGGGTTTAACAAGAACACCATTGCTTTAAATCCCTAAGATAGATTATAATCAAGCAAAAGAAGAGTGCTTTATGCAGATCTTAAATTGTGACAGATTAAAGTGTCCTAGGAGACTTATGATGAAGTCCCAGCATAAGTCTAAAGAATGATATGCCGCCCGTTAGTCGAGATCCGTATCATTGCACTGAATAAACAAACCAAACAACTAATCGGATAAAAGAGTTGCTAATAACATTTTTACTATCATAAGGGCTGACCCGCGAGTCTTTTATCTATCTGTTAATTTGCTGTGCGTGGTGAAAGAGTCTTGAAATGATTGAAGTCACAACCAAACCCCGTGTCCAGGTCTCTCAGGCTGAAAACCCCCTTTTACCGTTAGAATTATGAATTCAAACTAACATAGGATTAACATAGGTTTGACTTAGATAGAATTAACTTAGATTATAAACCAAATATTAAGTTAAATTAGAAATTATATTAATCTCTCTTCAATGTGTTCCGAACACCCTACTTACCACAAATCTACCAACCAGACCGTGAACACTGCCACGTTAAAGTGTTGTTTTTGGTTAAGTCTGCAAAATATAATTTAAAACTTTGAATCAAAAAAATAGTACACCACAAACAAAGACACATCAAGTTTTTGGCGCCGATGCCGAAGAGGAAACTTAATCTAGATTTTAAATTTTAAAATTTTTGGTTTTACACCTTAGATCTAACCCTTAGGATAGTTTAATTGAAGATTAGTGTTTATAAAGTATAATCTAGTAGAATTAGTATAGTTTAATTGATTTAGCATGAAGTATATTTGTATTTAATTGAGTTTGCTAGTATATATGATTGTGTTAATTGATATGCGTATTTAATTTGTTTACCAAATACACAGTTCTGGTCGATAGCTCGATACTGCGTATCCACCTTCCATCCTGATGCGGCGTATCCCAAATATCCTGTCCAAATACAACGAAACACTTTAAAAGATTAATATTGGCGTATTCACTACTATTGAATAACTGCGTATCGATCAACTGAAACGAAATAAAGAAACTATGTTTTCATATTTAATTTCCGACTAAAAATTTTCTATCTTTCTTCAGAGCAAATCCTGCTGATATTTTTACCCTTGTTACAGGAAGTACTTATCAGAGCTAGTTGATTGAAGAAGATATGGCAGAAAAGAAAACGGAATCAACTATGAAAGGATTCACGACTAATGACCATGAAGATTACTATTCAGGGATTACTTGCATTACGGTTAATGATAATAACGCCTAAAGAAGCTAAAAGGAAACATCTTTCTTGAAGACTTGCACAATCAGGCATTTGATGGAACATGGAGAAGAAGCAGTCAAACAAATCGAATACTTTTCCACTAATTGTTTGACGCCGATTGATTTACCGAATGTTAAATCATGATAAGCTTCGAGTTGTTTGTCATTCCAATCTCATTAGTATGGTAAAGCAGGAGATGGTTGAGTAAGATTAAAAGAATCAATTGATAGTTGGATCGATTTAGCCTTGCCAGGAATTCTATGGGGAAATACTACCCGTCTTCTTGCACAGGACAAAACTAAACACACAGATGAAGTAGATGGGACCTACTAACCCCCAAGTTTGAAAAATTGGTTGTCCTCAAATCTTTGAACTATAAGACAAATGGATATATTTTACTAAAGGAGCTTGTTTAATGTATTATTGGAAAATGAACTGACGAAATTGAGCTCACTTTTATGATGAATCTTCTGATTCTTAGGAGGAACCAGACCCACGATGGAGAACAAGAAATCGGTGAAATTTTTAGGATTGAAACAAACTTGTTCAATTATTAAACACCGATGTGCAAAGAATTCAAAGGAGTTCAATTACCTACTCAAGATAGATCCTGATATCTTTACAAAAGACATTGAGGGATTCCTCCAGGCTCATGAAGAAAATAAGGAAGATGGATCTATGAATGAAAAAAAGATCATACCATAGGGTTGATGAGAAACCATGGACTGATAACTGTGGAGTTTGGACTAACCCACAACCAATTAAGCATTATCGTAAGTCCTTCAATTATAAAACTGGATGTTCGTAATGGCCAACATGTAGTTGGAAGAATGATGGATACTGTAATAGAGGAAACTTACTTGGAGCTTACATTATTGGAAACTCGCTTCATTACCAAGATTATGAATAGTACGAAGCCTTGGAGGATAGCGAGTTAAAAGAATATGCTTTAAGAAATAAGGCTATCATGGAGGGATTAATCGATGATGACAACGATGATGAGTCGCGTTACGAACTTAAGAAATAATGGAAACATTTATGATAATACAAAACCAGATCATGAACATATGAGATAGACCATGAAGCTGAAAAGAAGAGAAGATTGATGTGAAAAATCATGATTGCCGATTAGCAATAAGAGACAATCAAGATGATCAAGTATTCATTCGAACAAAATGAAGAATATGTTGCTATTAAAGAAGATGAATACGACGATTTGGCAAGAACAAGCGATGATGCATGCCGAGCATACCAGGAAATCTTCGCATGATGGATGGTAACTAGAACTGAGTGAAAGGAGAAGCTGAAGAAAAGTCTAACTTAAAGACTTCGTTGTAAACAAAAGTGCTTCCCGGAAGACAACCCAGAATGTTATTTAAATTTTATCGAGTCTTTCCTTCCCATACATCATACGGCGTATGCCGCCCAATAACCATAACGGCGTCATTGATTGTCTTGGAACTAGTTATCTATAGTTCTTTACATATTTATTGCATCTTTAAACATAACATTATTTTCATTCGTGCAATATACGAGGCGTACTATCATGCACATGAACGGCGTATTCATAAGACGACCCCGTATTAGTTTGTTTATGTATTTAGTTTTAATTAACCGTAGTACCAAGATAGGAATGCACTTTTTTTTCCTAATTATTACACAGGACTCGTGAAAGAAATATAGACAAATATTGTGGAAAATTATTACAATCTGGAGATCTTGAATGTTGGAGTCTGAAACCTCAAGACGGCTGTGTAAACCCGAATCTTGCACAATAAATCAACATGGAGAATCTACCGAGCAAATATCAGGGGAGTTTCTCATTCTAATTCTTTTTAATTCCCGTTTTTAATGTTTTATCTATACAATAAGGACGTTGTATAATTTAAGTGGGGGAAGGGAATTAGAATGTTTACTGTCCTAAATTTCGGGGGACACTAAAATGTTAAATTTATGCGCAAATTTAAAAAATTTTCAAGCATACATTTATGAATTACTTGATACATAACCAGCGCATCCCAATTACCCTTAATAATATTGTGAGGATTTAAGCCTTATCCATTTTCCAAATGTTTACACCCAAATTCCACAAAAATAAGTGTGCGGTGATGTAGTATACTTTTAGTGAACTTAGCTTGGTATATCACCGAACCCGGCAATGATGAGTACTATGGATTAAGATGGTGTAACTTGTTAAATTGGGTAAATTTTAGCTTACAACCCAATCCGCCTTTACATGATGGCATATTAACTAACTACAACCCGTTATTTAAAACCCCCGGTAATAAACCTTTGTTTTACTCTCACTTTAAGAGTAAGATACCCCTAAAACAACCCGTAGAGCCAATCCTTTAGGAACTACACTAATTGTTTCGTTACAACCTTTACAACCTTAGCTACCCTGGTAGATTAAGTTTTATTACAGTTGCTAGTTTCTTAAAGTGTAAAGTTTGTATTTCCCGAGTCTTGTGTCAAAATTTTCTATCTTTGGTACGGTTGGAAGAATTTGCACATCGCAAATGGGAATGTATATTATAGTCAAAACTCATGTATTTTACTACCAACGCATTAATGGTACGTCCGAGAGAATGAATAAATTATCAAAGGAATTAACCAGAATTATTATATCTAGAAGAATGGAGAAATTACACTGAGATTTGTAGTATAGGTTTACAAAAAAATTGAAAAAATTAGGAAAAATCAGCACAAAAAGAGAAGGAAAGTTTAAGATAAGCTTTCGTCAACTACCTGAAGTAATTACAACGAAGGATCGATTATTCGTTGATTACAAATCGACGATGTAAAAGTATTGTATAAATTGGTAGATATCGCCTATTACCTTGTAAAGTAATGTAAAGTATGGTATGATTGGGAAGTTGCCCGTTACGACTGGAAACGCCAACTTAATGTTGTTGTTTTTTGCTCAATGATCAAGACGTAGTAAAATAGTCCGAGTGTCTTTAATCATGGAAACGGTCAGAAAAAAGTTTCAGGCAACTTGTGTATTTTAGACTTAAATCTATTTGTTTCGTAATTTTTATTTAACGACAGTTTACTTCTCTTTCTAATGACCTAACCAGTGGTTTTAACAGCGAATTGAGGATTTGAACGAGCGAGGCATGTTCTATTCCTACATTACAGCCATGTAATGCG
Source organism: Tanacetum coccineum (assembly GCA_026074375.1). Classification (NCBI taxonomy): domain Eukaryota; kingdom Viridiplantae; phylum Streptophyta; class Magnoliopsida; order Asterales; family Asteraceae; genus Tanacetum; species Tanacetum coccineum. The sequence continues at coordinate 7,399 of BQNB010151940.1, read as the reverse complement.
ATGATTCTCATCTGCCTTTTGGTTTACGACTGTTTGGTGAAAGTTAAAGGTCCCAACCCTATATCATTCTTCATCCAAACCGTTGGTTACAATTCGAATGAGGATTGATAGATACACTACATCCTATTTCTCATCTACGGCCCATGTATGTGTGCATCAGCTGCCTTTGTTGGTAGTTGGGACTTCTGGTGAAGATTTAAAATTATCAACCCAAACCTTATCTTATAAACCCAAATTAACCTTTATAAACTTGTTACTCTTAGGCTTATGCGGTAGAGATGTGTATCCTTGACAAGATTATGATATAAAACTCATCCACGACCTAGCAATTGAGCGAATTAAGTTCCAACGTTACCACATTAGATTGATTGAGTTATATGAGATGTTTCATCTTCCTATTATCCTAGAGTGTTTGTTTGTATACTTGTAATAAATCAAATAAATGCTTTAATGGAAAAAAATCTTATGGATACATTTTTATAGACCTTCTAAAGGCTACTTAGAGGACAAGATAAGTATTCAAGTGGGGGGATATTTGAATGACATCAAAACGTCTATTTTATAGCATCAAATTAACGTCCTGTAATAAACCCATTTTGTGTAATTATTGCAAAGAATTGTAACTTAATCGTTTACATCTAATAAAGCAGTAATTAGGAGTACTTAGTGAAACTTGACTAAAAGGGGCCCGCATCTAGAGCTTAAAACGAATAATATTTTGAAGATTACTATTCTTACTACCAATACGCCGTATCCATCAAGGAAGATACGGCGTATCTGTGCCAGCACTCACCAAAGACCACGAAGGACACAAGACCAATAAGCCGTATTTAGGAAAGGCAATACGCCGTATTCAAGCTATATGGGAATAAAATATTATGGAAGATATCAAACGTGGTCCCTACTCCAAGAAACTCCAATACGCCGTATCCAAAGCCATTGGATACGCCGTATCAACACCGACTCCAACCCAAAAAATACAAACAGAAAAAATAGTTTTAATTTGCTAAATCATATTCTCGATACCTAAACCACAAAATTCGATTTTCATAGGAGAAAAAGAGCAGAAGAGGTCTCGCAACGCATTCCAATCCATAGGAGAGACAACGAGAAATTTCTTAATACTTGTTAAATCGTTTAGTTTTTGGTATCATTCGTTAACCGGTATTTTTACTTAGGGCTAAGCCATTACTTTTTGTAATAATTATGATGGTTTAAAAGCTAATAACTTTGGGTTTTAGCTCATTAGTATAAGATCAGTAATGTTGTTTTGTTTATAACTTGATTTCTTAATTAACCGTTTTATGCTTTGTTTAAGTTTATCAATTTAAACTTGTTTCGTGCGTATTGTATGTGACCTATCCCTTCCAACTGGAATCTAGTGATACAGACCAAGTAATCTAGATGCCGGGAATAGCTCTCCATTATAGTGATGATTATACATACTAGAATCAAAGGAAAACAAGTTTGTCCTATCTAAAAACCAGCTAAGGATACACTTCTAGCTTAACTAGTTAACAGAAATTGCCTTTGGTTTATTAAACAAGTTGACTAGCAGATGAACCTAGATAATTTAACAAATAACGTTCTGATTCAATTGGATAGTTGGACAAGTGGACTACTAGAGTATAAATTGCCATTAAGCAGTAAGTGGGTAAAGTCTCTATGAGCTAGGGTTTAATAAGATCACCATTGCTTTAATCCCTAAGATAGATTATAATCAGCAAATACGGATGCTTTATGCAGATACTTTAATTGTGACAGAATTAATGTGTCTAGTTCTTAGGATGAAGTCCCGCCTAAGTCTAAGAATGATATGCCACTTCGAGATAAGTAATCATTGCACTGAATAAACAAACCAAACTTCTAATCGGATTAATGATGGCTAATACAGTTTTCTATCATAAGGCTTGACCGCTCTTTTATCTTTTATTAATTTGCTTGTGTGGGTTAAAGTGTCTTGAATTGATTGTAGTCACCAACCAAACCCGTGCCAGTCTCTCAGGCTGAAACCTCCCTTTTACATGTTAGAATTAGGATTAGAACTAACATAGGATTATCATAGGTTTGACTTAGATTAGAATTAACTTAGATTAGTAAACCAAAATATTAATAAATTGAAAGATTTAACCTCGCTTCAAGTGTTCGACACCTTACTTACCACGAATCTACCACCGACCGGGTACACTGCCCGTTAAAGTGTTGTTTTTGGTTAAGTCAGCAAAATATAAATTTAAAACTTGAATCATAAAAATATACATCACACAACGACACATCAATAAGATTAAGAACACAAAGGTGTTAGACTTAGAGGATTAGAGGAGAGAAAGAGAGGAAAGAATGTTTGCAAGAGGTGAAGACTACAAAGGCCAAGGGTGGGTATTTATAGGTCAAAGACCCCAAATTGTTAAAAACAATTGGAGTTTGGCGCGCTGCCTACGCATCAACGCGTGGCCAACACGCCAAAATCCTAAAGTTGTTTTCTTTGGGACTTTGGCATTTTAAATACCCGCACTTGTTAAACCCCCAATTGTACTTCACGCTATGACCTTTTAATCATTCTTATGCTCAAGGTCAACCAACTCAAATAGCCATTTGATAAAACATTTGTGAAGTATTAAAAGAATTTTGCTTATCCGACAATGTAAAGAGAGAAAAGGATTATCATAAAGGTGTATTTTAGGTATTCCCTCAAAGTGTAACTAGCTTAGTTGGGATCCAATTAAAGATTTGAAATAGCTAGTTAGGGTACAAGTGAATATTCTTGAAATATTCTTTGCTTGGAGATAAAGGAGGAAGAATTTGAAATTTGAATTTCAAATTAAATTAGCCACATGTTGGATAAGAGAGAATGAGTTTTCATGAGTTGGCATGATGTGATAGAAGGGAGCCTATTGATCTTAGTTTGAAATGGATGGTGATGATGTGAAGAAGATAGGTAAGATGGATTGGTGAAGTAGCAAGATCAATGGTAGAAAGAGAGGTGTGTTTATTGTGTGAGTGAGAAGTGTATGTTTGTAAAAGGAAGTGTGTTTGTTTGAGATGATAGTTTAATATTTAAGAAGAGAATGATGTATATTGGATTGATGGGGTGACTTGATCAAGGGTAAAAGCAAAAGTGTGTTTGTTGTGTTTGTTTGAAATTAATCCAAAGGTGAATAAAAGAGTGTGGGAACTTGGATTGATGAAGTGGCTTGATCAAGGGTGAGGATGATTGCGTGTGTGTGTGAAATTCAAATGTTATGGAGAAGAAGGTGAATAGTGAATGAGTGGTGGAGAATGTTTTGAAAAGATGTGGAGGATCATTGGTTAGTAATGTAGGTAACAAGAGGTACAACAAGTACAATGATAGTACATTGTGTAAGAGAATGTGAGTTGGCATTTTAGGGATTATTTGGTGAAGGCTTATGTGAGTGAGGGTTTGAAGATAAAGAAGATGAAGATAAGGATGAAATCAAAGGATTGATTTGGGTTTATAATCACATTGCAAACAAGAGAGGAAAGAGTGCGCATATGTGATTATGGGATTGTTTAGGAAGAAAGTGTTTAGGATGTGTGTGGAATAGATGAAATTATTTGTTGGGTAAGAAGGGTAAACAAATGATTAGGAAGGATGGGTTGTAGGATTGTGTAGAAGAAGTGTAGAGTTGTACATGTGAGGAATACATGTGAGTTTGTAAAACATTTATAGGTAAGGAGATGAGAAAACTCAAAGTATAATTAATCTCCAAACACAACAAGCTTATTTAGTCATTTAGAATTTAATCTATGATAATCAACAATGGATTTGATCACTAGCGATCTTGATGCAAACAAGCTAAGTGCTTTGCATTTTTAGTAAAGCATATCTCATAACGGGAAAGGATGCGTTTATGCAAAGTGACATTTGACTTAGTTTGACCAATAAGGGAGTAAAACTCGTTACGTGATTAGGAACGACGTAAATTCGGATAAAGGTCAAATGAATACTTTCATTAGATGGTATGTTAAAGATATGATCACACTAGGTTTAGAAAGAATTTTCGGCCTTGGCTAGAGGCGTTTGATAAAATATTTGAGTTGGCGTTTTATAGAAAAACACGAGGATTCGTTTTTGCTCCTCTCTAAGTCTAAACCTCATTTGGAGTGTTCCCAAATGCTCAAATATCATGTACATACCTTTATTGAAGTTTTCACATGTGTCGGGTAAGAGGAAAAACGACAAAAGCAAATCCGTAAAAACGGACTTCGCGAGTGGCGCGCTGGCTATGCGTTGATGCGTTCCCAGCGCGCCAGATTCCCGAATCTATTTTTTTGGATTTTGGCTATCGTTTGTTATTTTACGTTTGCGAACGTTTATTTGTCATCGTTAAAACATAAAGGAGATCCTAGCCAATGTTGCACCAGCAAGGAAGAAAATGAGTTTGTTATAAACAGGCAACGCGTAAAGCCATATTAGTCGGATATGACAAGCTTAATTACCGAAGAAGATGTCACGTTAGATGATAAAGGAGTCACGTAAGGAAAATGACTCCGAGTCTAGCTACATGACTCGTTAATAAAGAAAAGCGCTTATTGAGATGCAACCCAATCTTTTTATTTTATGCATTTTAGGAGTGTCGTGTGCTTTAATTTTTATTATTTGTCTTATATGTTTGATGTATATGTAATCATGCTTTGTTATGTCTTTAACCTCGTTTTAATTGCAATCAAATGTATTTTGCATAAAATAAGTGTGGGGGAAATATCTAGTTGTTAAGAACCATTTCAAACATGTAATTATATAATTTTAAATTAATTCACATTTTATGTTTTCTTCGTTTGTTTGTTTAAGTCATATATTTGTACTAGCCATTTTTCATGGTTTATGCAGTAATTTTTCAAAGAAATTTTGTAGAAATTTTTCCAGAAAATGAAAACGCAAAACCTGTCAGGTGTTCCTGGCGGCGTCGGGATTCATACCTGACGGCGTCAGAACTGTAGCAGAGTAGAAATCCACGTTTTTTGATATTTTTGAAAAAATATTTTTGTTAAATTTCCATAATTTTTAATTTTTCAGATTTCTTGCAGAAAGCAACAATTACATCAGTACTAACATTCTATCTTTATTGCTTTCTTAGGATTTTAGTTTATGATTATATAAAGGGTGTATATTATTTACCGTCGATTTTACGGTGGGTATAGTTGTTTGTCTTTGATTTTCAGGTTATATTAGATAAGGAGAGTCCGAAAGTTATTTGGATTTTCACTTGGACGATTCTTGGATGAAGATTTAGCCAGATCATTTTGTTTCTTCTCCGATATTGAGCAAACCAAGGGAGTATTAGTTTCTCTCGCTTTTATTTATCTTCCCTTTATTCGTTCTCGGGTACTTGTAGAACCTTGGGGACAATGTTCAAAATAAGTGTAAGGGGTAATAAAAGCTTTAGAAATTATTCTTACATTTGCATTTGCTCTGTTCTTAAGATGTATAATATACCGAAACATAGTTTAGGATGGTGTAATAAAAGCCTTAGAAACTATTCTTTCATTTGCATTTGCTTTGTTCTTAAAAATATGTGTAATATACCAAAACATAGTTTTAGGATGGTAATTTTAGCCTAAGTTTAATTTTTTTAATGGCATATATTGGTGAAACTGTAGTATTAGAAGCGTCTCATTGTATAAGAGTTATACGATTAGCACAAAAACCCTACCACTCAAAAATCCTACCCCCAAAATGTGAGGTTCGTTCCTAGATCTTTAGAAATAAAAGCATTCATTTTTAATGCTTATGAGAGTGTACCGGTAGTATTATTGATTCTATAACTTGCTTTAGCGATGCATCCCGAGACTGCTAGTGAGATCGCATTCGTGTGATTAGGATATACTAAGTGATAAGAGGCATTAGGATAGCCTTTGATTTTAGCCTGCCGTTTGTTATGGTTATGATGATTTCCTCAATCATATAACTACCGCCACACCCTTGCTATGCACTCATTTTTAGTGCAAGATACCCCTAGTACACCCTTCTGAGCCTATCCTTTTCGCGGTTCTTGTAATTTTCTGGTGGATTCCGGATTATTAGTGAATAACATTATTTACACCCCACTAAATGTTACACCCAAAACGCCTTAGCCTTCTTTGTATGTACTTATTTTTTACTACATTGTTGTTATCATAATTGTTTAACCTAATTAATTGTTTGCTTGATTACATGGTTGCTAAGTCGAGTCTATTGTTAGTGTATACAGTTTTGAGACGATTAGAATTCATGGTAGTTTTATTTTATGGAGAAATAGGGAAGAAAGTCAAATTATTACCCTTATGCGTGCTTAATATACTTCATGTTTTGTCGATCCTTCTAAATTTGGGTCATTAGTTAGTTTGTTATTGAGTATTAAAAAAATCAAGTGTAGGGGTGCCATTATAAACCCCGAGTCATGTATATTATTTTATTTTTAGCAGATGGCAAGGCAAAAGGGTTTATAAAAAAAGAGATACAGAAAGAAAAAAATCAAAAAAATAGAAAAAGAAAAAAAAAATATGTTAGAATATACGGGCTGCCATCTTGCTATTGTTTATGTCAAGTAAAGAAAAGAAAGAGTTTAATGTAGAGTTGTATACAATTGTCCTCGTTTTTGTCGAGTCTTGGCTTAGCAACGCCTTTTACATGTATTCTTGTAAATAATTAGCTTGCCACCAGTAAATTTCTCCCATTATCCCTAACCATGTTTTCTTTACCCTACACCTAACTTTACAACCCTTTAAAAGATCTTTTTGATAGTAATTCATAGGTGCTTTCGCCAAGGCGGTGGAGGTTTTGATCATTTATCAAGCTTATGGTAATGTATATACTATGACAGATAGTGAGTATTTATTTTCCCATTTCCTATATTGTTATAGTTCATTATTACATCGAGTGAAAGAGAGAATCAAAACACTTATGTGAGGTGCTAGTATATAATTTATGTGCTTTTTATTACAAGGTTAAACCGGTTGTGCTATAAACTATCTTTATTTAGTAGGTTAAATGCTCCCCACTTTGCTATTTACTAGGTAGATAAGCTCATTTGCTTGAGGACAAGCAAATCCCAAGTGTAAGGGTATTTGATGAGGTGTCATTTTATACACTTTTTCGGGGCTATTTAACCCCCTAAATCATGAAAATATGCTCAAATATTGTACTTAATCGTCCCTTTTTGATTTTTTTAGCATTTAGAAAGCGTTTGGAGGAAAAGTACGTGACTTGGGATCGATTTGGGAAGAAATTGGACAAAAACACAACATTTCAAGTTGATGAGACATGTTTTGAAAAGATTTAGAAACTCTCGCTCGAACTTCATTTATGTTGGGATTCAGAGCTTCTACACTTAGTACTGGTAGTTATAGTTAGTTAGTACTGCCAGTACATTGTTAGTACTGCCAGTATAGTTAGTAC
>BQNB010151939.1:0-15837 GCA_026074375.1 Tanacetum coccineum | reverse complement strand
ATAAAATTGAACTTTTTTTAAATTGTAGATGACTACCACCGTAGTAAACAATTCGTTATTCAGGTCGTTGTTTGAAAAACAAAAATTAACTGGAAACAACTTCATGGAATTGTATCGCAATCTTTGGATTGTGCTCTCTACTGAAGACAAGTTACCATTCTTGGAGCAGCCAATTCCTACTCTGTCAGTTCCACTTGCTGGACAAGTAATTCCTCCAGATGTCGTGACCACGCATCAAGCTTGGGTCAAGCTAGGCTCAGAAGGTAATTGTTGTTCTAATGCTTATGACTATGGACCCAAATATTCAAAAGAATCTGGAGCACCTTGGTGCATATGACATGCTAAAGGAACTGAAAACGTTATATGTACAACAGGCAGATCAAGAACTTCTTCAGACCGTGCGAGAATTCTACGCGTGCAAACAAGAAGAAGGGCAGTTTGTTAGCTCTTATGTTCTCAAAATGAAGAGCTATATAGAAAACTTGGAACGTCTCGGTCATGCTATGACTCAAAACTTATCTGTAAGCCTTATCGTGGTTTCACTAAGGAAGGAATATGATGGTTTTGTGCAAAATTATAACATGCATAACATGGGGAAGACCGTGACTGAGTTGCATGCTATGCTGAAGCTACATGAGCAAACTCTGCCTCCAAAAGAAGTTGCACCTGCTCTTCATGCTATAAGAGCAGGAAGGATCCAGAAAAACAAAAAGAAGAAATCGCATAAGGCTACTAAGGGGAATCAAGGGAAAGGCAAAGCAAAGATGGGTTATGCGCCTGTGCAGGCGCCACCTTTTGCTCCCAAACCCAAGAATTCTCCAACACCCAAGAAGGATAATCATGCGAAGGACGCGATCTGCCACCAATGTGGTGAAGTAGGTCATTGGAGAAGGAATTGTCCCATTTATATCGCCGAGTTGATGAAAAAGAAGCTATCTCAAAGAGCTAGCACTTCAGGTATTTTCACCATAGAACTCTACTCTTTTCCTAGTACATCTTGGGTTTATTGTAACAACTCGCAATTTTCAGAATTGTAAATGACTATTTTACCCTTTGACTTTTCGGGTCCGACTTGACTTTTTGGCTTTTGATCTTTTATTGTCACTTAAAAACGATTACCGCGTAACCAGTAATTTTTCGAAACATAATTAAATAATAAATATGTTTATTATTACATATCTCTCATGTGCAAATTTATTTATTTATTTGACTTGAAAACGAAAAGATATATGTTATTCCTAAGTTGACTTATCAAAAACGACCCGCTAAATCTCAATTTCTGTTTCTAGGAATAATTTGATTTATTTTAACGATATCCCACGGGATGATATTTATGAAATTGTTTTGTCTTCTCCAAATACAAATGATAGTTCTATGTATGTTGTTAGCAATAAAAGAGCCAAGCTTAACTTGGACTCTGCTCTCTTGTGGCACTGTAATCTTAGAGACATAAGCAAGAAACGTATAGAGAAGTTGCAACATGATGGACTTCTTGATTCAACTGACATCAAGTCTTTTAAAAAGTGTGTTTCCTACATGTCTGGAAAGATGGCAAGAAAACCTTATTCACATCAAATGGAAAGCGCTAAAGATCTATTTGGACTAATGCACATCGATGTATGTGGTCCATTTAAGATTATGTCAAGACAAGCAGCTTACTACTTTGTCACTTTTACAGACGACTTTAGTCGTTATGGTTATGTTTACTTGCTTAAACATAAACATGAAGTGTTTGAAACTTTCAAATTGTTTCAAAAGGAAGTAGAAAACCAACTCGGGAAGACCATTAAGTCACTACGTTTTGATCGTGGAGGTGAATATATAAGTCAAGAGTTTTTTGATCATCTAAAGGAGCATAGGATTATTGCCCATCGAACTCCTCCTTACACGCCACAACATAATGGTGTGTCAGAGAGGAGAAATCAAACACTGCTAGACATGGTTCGCTCCATAATTAGTCAAACTACTCTTCCAAAGTCCTTTTGGGATTATGTCCTTGAGTCTGATGCACACATTCTCAACATGGTTCCAACTAAGAAGGTTGATAAGACACCATACAAAGTATGGCATGGGCAAGCCCCTAAGTTGTCTTACTTAAAAGTCTAAGGTTGTGAGGCACTTGTTAAGCGTGATACACTTACCAAACCTGAAGAAAATTTAGATCCAATCTAATAAGTGTATCTTGTAGCATACCCAAAGGAAACATGGATAAATGTCTATATTTAACTACCTACTACCCACCTGGAACAAGAGTCTTTAGTTTCTCGATGCTGAATTCCTTAAGAATAGTCTTATAGCTCAAGAAGAAAGTGGGAGTCTAGAAGATCTTGAAATAATTCAAGAAGAAGATACGCATCCTTCTATAGACACTAGCTTAAATCATAAAAAGGATGATCAAGAAATTGATGAACCTCAAAGTGATATCAATCCCAATTGTAAGTCCACAAGGACACGCCGTCCCATAGATCGATTGTGTTTATACGTCGATGCTGAGGAACATGAGTTAGGGGATCTTGGTGAACCCGCTAACTATAAAGCCGCATTGTTGGATCCATGAGAGACAACAAAGTCTGGGAGTTAGTTGATCTTCTTCCTAACGGCAAAACCGTTGGTCATAAATGGCTCTTCAAAAAGAAGACCGTCATGGATGGAGCAGTATACACCTATAAAGCTCGTCTGGTAGCGAATGGCTTCACTCAAATCCCAGGGATTGATTATGAAGAGACCTTCTCTCCTGTTGTAGACATTAGAGCTATTAGGATTCTTATAGCCATAGCTGCGTTTTATGACTATGAGATTTGGCAAATGGATGTCAAAACTGCCTTCCTCAATGGATATCTCAATGAAGAGGTATACATGGAGCAACCAGAGGGTTTTGTTAATCAGAAATTTCCAAACCGAGTATGCAAGCGCAAAGTTATTTCATTTAAGACTTAAGCAAGCATCTAATCAATGGAATAAACGATTTGATGATGAAATTAAAAAAATTGGATTCAGTCAAAATCGTGATGAGCCATGTGTATATGTAAAAGCTAGTGGGAGTTATGTCACTTTTATAATCTTGTATGTCGATGACATATTGATCATGGGAAATAATATTCCAATGTTAGAAGATGTAAAATCCTATCTTGGAAGATGTTTTGCTATGAAAGATCTAGGAGAAGCTGCATATATTCTTGAATTATAACCTAAGAACTACCGAGATAGATCAAAGCGATTAATTAGTTTATGTCAAAGTGCTTACATTGAGAAAATCTTGAAAAGATTTTACATGGAAAATTCCAAACGTGGAACGATCCCAATGCAAGAAAAGCTGAAATTAAGTAAATCACAAGGTGCGTCAACACCTGCTGAAATACAGCGCATGCAAAATATCCCATACGCCTCGGCTGTTGGATCAATTATGTATGCTGTGAGATGTACTCGTCCTGATGTTTTGCATCGCGAGAACATAACAAGTCAATTCACAAATCCAGGTGAACAATACTGACTAAGATAAGAACATTCAGAAGTATCTTCGCAAGACTAAGGATATGTTTCTTGTTTACGGAGGTGATACGAAATGAGAGCTGGGGGTTTCTTGCTACACTGACGCTGAATATCTAACGGATTCTGATGACATAAAGTCTCAGACTTGATATGTATTCGTTTTAAATGGAGGTGCTGTTGACTGGAAAAGCACAAAGCAAAGTATTTTTGCAACCTCGTCTATAAATGCTGAATATATCACTGTCTTTGATGGATCAAAAGAGGTTGTATGGATTCGCAAACTCATTTATGGGCTTGGTGTTGTTCCCATAATTGAAGAACTCATAAATATGTATTGTGATAATACTGGAGCCATAAAAATAACGAAAGATCATGGAGTCACTAAAGGTGCAAGACATTTTAGCGCAAAAGTTCATTATCTTTGAGAAACCATAGAAATGGGTGATGTGAGGATACAAAAAGTTGACACATATGACAACTTAGCTGACCCTTTTACGAAGGATTTAACATTTTCTAAGCATTCTGACTTGACTAAGAAAATAGGAATGATTACGACTAGGTAGTCTCATGTAAATCTGTGTTTTATTAGTATTTGGATAATTTGGAGTTGTAAGACAGTTTTATTTTCTGATGAATAAAGATACTTGATGTTTGTTTTCATTCATATAATAACTGTTATTCTATATTTGCATGTTTAATCCATGAATGATTTATCATTCTAAATATGTCCATTGTCGGTTAACAATATAAGAATATTGTTACATAAGGCAAATATGAGTGTTGGTTATATTCTTTGAATATACGGATTGTTCCCGCCAAACTCATGTGTATTCACAAGGGATGCATATTGGATACCCCAACCTTTGAATATTTACTTTTGGATCCTCGTCATGAGTAATATATCAAAAATGGTTTAATAAGTCATCCTTCTTACTTGATATAAGCATAGCAAAGATCTTATGTTGTGGATATCACTTTTTGAGTTTAAGACAAACTTATATCCATAAATAATACACATATTATCTTTTTTTAGTTAATAAAGCGCTATTCTTGAAAGTGATTGAAGCATATTCCACTCTCCCTACTACGAATCACTCACAAAGATTCCTTCGCTGCACAGTCATGCCAAGTATCCAGAAAAGAACAGAACCCCATAGGCCGTCTGCCTCTCCAGAATTAATCAGCGCATATATGCTATTACGGGCATCGTCCCCAAATTACCGCGTACAGACAAGAGATACTCTTACATTACGCACTTGGTATAATGAGCGAGACATAATTCATACTATAACGGAGAACATAATGTTAAACAATATGGAATGAGTTAGGATCCATATCCATGGCTTAACGGTATCTAGAAAAAAAGAATGATAAAAGCAAGAAATAGATAACCATTATAAGCTGAGATTGTTTTTGAAACTTTATCTCAAGTATTTATAATTAAAAGGTAATTGTGTGTGTTGCTAGACGTTGCCAATTATCAGTATTGATGCAATCTGCTACTCCAACTTTCTCAATTGGAGCAAATGGAGATGTATTTGATCTGCGTTAACTACACATTAGAAATAGCACTCCCTATTGCGTGTGCGCGCACAACTTACAAAACATGAGAGAGTATCATCTTAGTCTATTACGATCAATATTCATTATTCTCTTACAATAGTCTTACACCGCCGTCTACTCTCGTATAAACAACTCATACCTTAAACAAAATTGTATAAATTCAACACATACATAAAACCGAGGGACTAAAACAAATAAAACCTGAACCCGATGGAAGCCATTATCTTGGCGCCGTATATCACCACTAAAGATCATCTTTTATGATGAGAGTTTTACCGTATATCGAGGCAATAGGGAGCGAGGATATCAATAAGACATTATGTTCTTATCGTACCAGAATAGTTGGTATTATGCGCATATAAACACAACCCGAGACACTCATTCTTCATAGATCGTGATTACAACATTCACAAATCCCTAAAAACCCTAAACTAGTTTCGGTTTTCCTCTCCTCCCTTATTCGACCGAATTAAATCCCTAAAGGGATTTTCGGTTCTTCTTTTCCTCACCGGCGACTCAATAAACCCCTTTTTAGGGTTTTTGGGGTTGTGTGAGTGGACAATAGATGGAGTGGGGGAAGGAAGGGGAGATATGTGAGACGAGACTAGATAGAGTATGCGCTAGCCATCGACGTTACAATTTAATCAACATGGGTTCTCTTAACTTCTATCCAGCCGACGAAGTTAAAAACCCCTATAGGGTTTTTCGGTTCGAGGTTTTATACTCAATCGTATTCGGTGCTAACCCAATAGGCTTGACGATTTTCAGTTATACTCACAAGGGTGAGTTTGTTTATTAATTCAAGACACGTGGTGTTTGGTTCGTGAAGGTCAAGGCTAGACAACTTGGGATACTTGGTTGACGTGTTTGTATAAGCAACCGTAGAGGCAGTAATTTAACTGATAACTCATTCTCAAGATCTAAGGCTTAAAGGTTAGTTTACTTCCCTTTTATTATGTGTTAATCTTTGTGCTAAAACTAGATCCATTCTGCTGCGTACTCGTAGCTAACTTGGTTACCTAGTTTGTTAAATCCCAACAAATTTAACACAAACGCATATATCAATGTACTCTTTTTTTTCTCCTGTTTTTTGAACTAAAACTTGATCTTATAACTTTGGCTTATAGATTCCGAAAATTAATAGAAATCCTTATAGCAATAAATACAAGCCATTTATTATGACAAATGATCATAAACTTTCATAAGCTCAAGTCCTCGATCGATCCATCCTAAGCTGTCACGGATCCATCAATATATCGTTACTGCGTAAGGTCAGTTTGCAGTAATAAAACAATGAATTGGCAAAAACATGACTATATACAAGTTGTTTTTATAAGAAAAAATCTCTAATGCTTTATATGTCCTATTCGTACGAGTTGAAAACAAAGGTATAACTTGGACCCATTAATCAAAACACCGGTCGATATTATTTTTTCTATCCTCAAATGTCAAACAGGTACTTCTATCCGATTGGTAACCAACCCAAAGTCGTATTGTCGCTTGAACAGTAAGATTAAATAATGCCCTCATATTCGGTGACCTCAACGGTAAGAGTAAATTTAACCTACCCACACTTCTTTAGGCTATCAACTAAATGGGTGGGCTTTCTCCTTTGTAAAAGAAATTATAATAGCTTGTAACACCCCCAATATTTGAAGTTTATTTATATATTTAATACTCCAGTATTTAAATGGTTTAAGTGATTTTAGAAAGTCATTTGCTAATTTTCCAGTTAAGGCATGTTTAAACACCACCCCAAGGGTGGTGGTTAGCAAAACCCTTTAACATAAAAGAACTAGAAATATAACGTAAGTTAACTAAAACTGACATTTAATGTAACATAATTAACGACAGAGACTGATGGTGCAAAAGTAAAGATTTAGATGAAAAATGACAAAATTACCCCTATGGGCTTATGACCTTAATCACATGGATTTCACCCCTCATACCACACGTGTTGTGTGTATGTGCTTTGGTAGGTAAGAAATCTAGGTATCATATCAAGAAAATGTGCACCTAGGATAATCAAGGAAGTGACTTTAGAGTGTTTTGAGTCCATAAAAGAGGAGGCTAAGTGTTTCTATGGCTAGTCCCCGTCAAATAAGTTAATAACTGATTGGTTTCATGATTATTATTAAAAGGTAAATTGAGGGTTTTGATGATATAAGGGCCCTTTTGGTAGCCTACTTTGGTATAGGTTTCTAAGTGACAAGACTGTTATACTTTGTTCGATTGAAATTGAAAGGTTAGAAATTAAGGAGACACACACACGTGCACTATTTAGAAAGAAAGCAAAATAGCCGGATTCATTTTATTAGTGGGTCCTCTTGATAACTTTACTCTATATTTCCTCTTTATAATACTAAACACAATTTATTACAATATTAACTTAAAAATTATATTTAAATATATTTTCACTTTCTAAATTTTCTTAAATACGACAAAGTTTATCAACTTAGCTCATACATCAAATCGCAAATACAATTTCAATGCCGAACTCCGAATAGTAGGTAACATCAAATTTCATTAGTCCATAAAATCTCTCAAACCCGCCATATAGCCATAACAAAATCAATTCGATAGAGCCAAGCTACCACAATCTTACGTCAAATACACGAGAGACGAGAGTCCCTAATGTTTGCCTAAGTAGTAACAACGCTTCCACTCTTAGTACTTAATAGTACACAGTTCGAGATATTATCCAACATTTACGACGCTATTTATAAATGACTATTTATCTTTATTTTCTCGTACGCGTTTCGCTTTAATTTAATCGATACGTTAAATCCTAAACAAAAATCACAATCAAGTTCGTAAGATAACGGTTCGAGCGGGCACAAGGTAGTACATATTCTTAACAAATATTGTTCCATCACCGATGCAACATTTATCGACAATATTCCAAGAGTACGTGTACAAGCCGCCGCAGTTAACTACAACCAAGGGAATGCCAGTCGAATCTTCGTCAAGCGAGCAATATATTATTTTTCAAAAGTAATAATAACTTATATTTTTTTGTTGGTTACAGTAAATAAATACGTTCGCAATAAAATGACGTTAGCATACCCTTGAGCCAACCCAAAAAATAATTTCGAGACCGCTCTACACTACTAGAAAATACTGCACACACCTTATACCCATACAACATAAAAAGTTATAAAAATATAACATATAATTCATATATATGCCGAATTAGTGCAATTTATACAAAATTAGTATAAGAAAAAATCTTAACAACTTGGACCAAATTACCTCATTTGCATTAATACTTACACATTCCATGTTGGTTTGACCAAAGACCAAAACTGAATCTAAAATCCTCTTTCGCGAGACATGGCTGAGGGTGTCACAGATGCGTGTGGGTTTACACGCGTGTACCTATTCGCCTATTGCATCTTATCTCGGAGCCAATAACAACCAATAGATCCAGATGAATTGTCAGAGAGAGGTCAAGCCAAAAATTGTTCTCATTCGGGGTAAAAAAATTTTAACACCAAAATCGGGGTAATTAATTTCAATCAAGACAAGTTTACCAACCCCAGATTAATCACCCCTGACTTTTCAATCTCCACCATATCAAGGCACCCGTCCAGCTCCTCCAGCACCAGTTGTGTCTAAGTCCAGATTTATGCGAACTACTTCAAGTCTAAGCGACGCTTTAATGCAAAATATCCAAACTCAAATGGCCCCAAATCGAGCGCGCGTTGCGCGGCTGCTTACCAAATTCATGAATAGAAAATCCCGCTTATGCACTTCGTGCTCCCCACCAGTCTCATAAGATGGTATCGTGCTGTGTTCTCTTCCAAGCAACACCATTGCTAACTCCGAAAGGAGATGTTAAAGCAATCACTAACCCGAATCGTTGTTTCCGATAATGACCTCAAATTTCTTCACCTCCTACATATAAGGAAAATGAACCCAGGTGACAAAGGATGTACGTTGCCAACAAGCACCGAAAACAATCCACCCTCAGTGGTTTAAAACTGATTACCAAATTGTGAGCCAGTTGTTACTGTCAAATATAAACCAACATGCCCTTATCCTTCAAGGGCCAACAAAGAAAAGCTCCGGAAAAGACAATCTTCTAGCTTTAAAAATTAATGGAGTATTTTTTGGAATCTCCATTATCGGTGCTAAGTTTCGCGGACGCTCTCCTACAATGCCCAAATTTGCACCAATGTATAGAAAGCTCCTCAATGACCAAAGATAAGATAACTAGTTGACAAAGACACAGTAAACTAGAATTCTCGTCTGTTAATCTGAAAGAAGTTTCGATTCCCGAGAAACTTTGAGACCCCGTATGATTTCATATACCGTGGATATTTTATTCGAGATGAATGAATGGCTTAGCCTTGGCCTATCCAACGGTGCAAGGCATCAACCTAATTCCTCTCACCATTTGGAAAGAACTAAGTCTCCCATCTTTGACCAAAACTCGAATTGATACTTGAACGAGCCGACCGAAAACAATATTCTACTCCCAACCGCATCGCCGATGGATGTGTTACATAAAATTGAACGTTCATCTTTCCTGACGATTTTTGTGGTCGTTGATTACTGCAGATCCTTCGAGTGCCCCTAATCTTAGGAAAACCTATCTAGAGGACGGCACGTTGCCTTAAACGACGTTCACAATGTGAACAAATGAACCCTTAGACATGATGACCAATCCGTTACCTTCAAAGTGGTGATACTAAGACTTTCTCATACAATAATCCATTGAATCTGTTTTAACCAGTACGAAGTTAATGACAATGCTTGTGAAGAATAGTTTCAATAAGTACTTGATATATCTTAAAAGTTGGCAAATCCCAACAATCTACTTGCAATCATACTATCGATACTCCGCTCTTCAAACTCTCGACTCCCTTCTGAGGAAGTGGATTTCAATGGGAAAGAGAATCGTTGAATTTTCTGAATATGATGATTCTAATACCACCAGTGTTGACATGGCATTCTATGATTCTGAGGGAAGATACTGTTTACCTTGAGGAATTGGAAGTGAGATTAAAAATTAGTGGACCCAAATCTCCCACCGTCACCAGTAAAGTGAATCAATGTGCCTTATAAATTAAATCTTCATGTTAAGATCCTCTCGACCATTTAACTCAAAGACTTACCATCCCATCTGAAGTAAAGCATAATTGGAGGGTGATGACAAATTATCCGTCATAATCGCTAAAAACATAGAAAAATGAGGAAAAAACCGCCCTGATCAAGTTCTTAAGTCACACAACAAGCCATAGCTTGGAAAGATTTCCTGATATTAATGGAATATAACCACAATTTTGCACCCATAAGATATTGTATTGGATGACAATGCCAAACGCCTATAGTCAACTATCATATATGGTCAAACCTAAAATCCCATGCGGATATTAAAGCAATAAGTTATCAACAGTCATGATGTTCGGGTTAATTTACTACTAACTCTGACAGTCCCTTGGTAAAGCCGGTTATTGTGTCCCTAAAAAAGGGATGCATAACCCGTGGTTTAAAAATGAAGAAAATTGAAGTTGATACCCACTTCGTAGGTTACGGATGCGAGTTTGCATCGATTTAACCGAAAACTCAATGAAGCAACTTCAAAGACCAATTACCCGTTGCCATTTATGATCATATGCTTGAAATATTATCCAGAAAAAAAAAAGTTCTAAAATGATTACTATTGCCTTTTTGGACGGATTCACTGGCTACTTTCAGATCCCGATTAACCCACATAACAAGAGAAACAACCTTCACCTGCCCTTACGGGGACATTTGCCTACCGTTCCGCATGCCTTTTGGTTGATGCAATGCACCATGCACGTACCAAAGGTGTATGGTTGTAATCTTTCACGATATTAATTGAGAAAACCTGGAAGATCTTCATGGATATTTTCCGGATTTCATGATTCTTTCTCCTCTGCCATTTCCCATTTAACAAAATGCTCCAAAGGTGCGAAGACACCAATCTAGAGGCTAAACTTTAAAAAATGGCCACTTTATGGTCAATGAAGGAATAGTCCCTATTTCCAAAAGAAATTCAAAATCCGGATTGAGGTTTACAGCAAAAGTTATGTCATTTTTTGCAAAATTGCCTCATCCCACTACCGTGAAGGGTAATTCGAATCTATCTCGTCACTATCCGGATACTACCGACGAATATAATCAGGATTTTTCCAAAAACGCCCGGCCTATTACCCACCCCTTGAAAAAGAAACTCCGTATATCTTCTCGAAGGAAATCATCTAATCATTTGAAACCCTTTAGATGAATTTACCCCAGTGCTCCCAATTCCTAGTTACCCCATATTTGGAACTTACCCTTTGAAATCATGTGTGATGTAAGTGATTTATTGCTGTTGGGCCATTCCACAGGGCAACGAAAGACCAAGCACTTCCAGCCGATACACTATGCAATCAAAACATGACCGATGCTCAAAGCACATTACATCTACAACGGAAAAAGAATTAACTTAGACGTAAGGTATTGCTTTGAGAAATTCCGTCCATATCTTTGTCTTGTCCAAAAGCATAGTTTGATTACGGACCATTTGGCTCTCAAATACCTGCTTGCTAAGCAGATTCTTACACAAGATTGCTCCGATTGATTTTTGCTGCTCCAAGAATTGATGTCGTTATTCGTGTAAAAAAAAGGAGTAGAAAATCTTGCCAGCCGACCAACCTTTTTAGACTTGAAAACCCCATCAAAGTGATCTCGAGAAAAATGAAATTACTGAAACATTTCCACCCTTTAAATCGAAGACAACTTGGTAATGGTTACTTTTCGTGGTGCTGATAATGCCCCATGGTTATTTCCTATTTTGCAAATAACTCTGCGGAAATTTGTGATCAAAAGGGATGTCCCGTCCCATCATAAAAGAAAGTTTTTTTCAAAGACGTCAAACACAACTTTTGGTGACGATTCCCTTCTTGTTTCAGATATGTGCTTGTTCAAGTGAATCCGGCGGTGTTGTGCACGTCAAGGAAGCTCTCGACATCCCTCCGAATCTTGCCCCATAATGGACCCCACTAGGGGAACATCAATGGTGCATAATCTCACTGCCAAAAAGGGTCTATTGATGCCGGTTTCCTTCTGCCCACCAATTACAAAGATGCCCGCGATTTTGTTTAAAAACTGCATCTCTGTCAACGTCAAGGCAAAATTTTGCAACGTAATGAAATGCCACAAAACTCTATCCAAGTTTGTGAAATCTTTGACATTTGGGGCATTGTATTTATTAGGGTGCCGATCCCTGTCTACAAGATTGAACAAAATATATCACTAGGCAGTTTGATTACATGTCGAAATAGGTTAAGCAAAATCGCTCCCCACCATGACTCCTCGAGTTTGTTTTTCAAATTTTCACAAATCTCTCTTCGCCAGATTCGGTGCCCCTCGTGCAATCATAAGTGATCGCGGAACGCATTTTTGCAATGACGAGTTTGCAAAGGTCATGCTTAAATACGGAGACACTCATCGTCTCTCCACCACGTATCACCCACAAACAAGTGGGCAAGTTGAGGTATCCAATCGTGTATTTTGCAAAGAAATCTTGAAAGGACCGTAAGGCTAAAACCGTGCTCTTGGTCGTATAAACTTGATGACGCTCTATGTGCCTTCCTACAGCTTAGCAAAAAACCCATCTTGTGCAACTCCAACAAGCTTGTAAATGGAAAGGCAAGTATCTTCCCTATTGAATTATAGAAGCACAAAGCTTACTGGGCCCTTAAGCATACAAACTTTTATATCAAAATCCGCGGGTGATTCACAGAAAAGTTTTAGCTCAATGAACTTTAATGACTTCGTGAACATGCCAATAAAACTCTTTGATCTATAAAGAGAAAACAAAGAGAACCCATGACTCCAAGATCAAACAATCACTTTTTCAACGTCGGTTGATCTAGTCCCACCACCCTCGTTATCTCTATATGAAGAATTTCTTCAGGCAATCTTAAGACCCGCCTGAGTGGACCATACACTGAAACCAAGTTTTTTTTCGTATGGCACTGTCGAGTTATCCCAAAACTACGGGCCAAAATTTCAAAGTGACTGTCATCGTTTGAAGCACTACCTTTGGAAAGGGGACTAACCACAATGGTATTTTTTTTTTTTGCCTAATCCAAGGATCTCCAGACTTTTTCCCCATGACCAATAAATTCCTGGGACGGGTCCCAAGCATAGCGACCTTTAAACAAGCGTGAGAATCGCACGTGGGAGGTTACCCCATGCTTATCATTATTTGATATAATGTAGTAATGAATAAGTGTTTTTGTGTGAGGAGGCTTATCTCTTCCATTACCCGTGTCTTGTCCATGTTTTGTCTGTGTTTTATGTTTTATGTCCAGGATTTCTGACGATTGTGAAGACTCTCGTGTTCTCAGTTTTGTTTTTCATTCACAAGAGTTTCCACATCCCAGCTTCATTTTGGGAATCCCCGTATCCAAATCTAATCGATTTAACGTTTTTATCTTTTGGCACACTTCCATAGAACTTCCTTAAGATTTACGTAGATACCCCTTTTAAAACATCGAGGACGATGTTTAGTTCTAGTATGGGGAGGATCTTCGATTTGATTTTTGCCTGCAATCGTTGTTATCACGTAATCCTGTTTTTACCACCAAAATTTTTGCAAAAATACCAAAAAAAATGAAAAAATTTAAAAATTTTCAAAAATAAAATAAGTGTTTTGTCACAGTTTTGACTTTTCCCCAATGTAGAATGAGAATAAATTGTGACCTCGATCGGAGCTTTTGAGCCCTAGCTTTGTCCTTTTAAGCCATTAATAAATGAAAGTTAATTAGGCTAAGCATTCTGCGTAATCCTTTAATTAGGATTTTTAAAATTGCAAGTAAACGGAAAATGATAGTAGTTAATTTCAAGTATGATGCAAAACAAGGATTATATGGAAATCTTAAAAGCTTATAAGTGTAAACTTGTCGCTTTTTCTTCCCCAAAGCTTTAACCTTACTAATAAACGTGCTTAAATTTTGTGCTTAAACTTTTAACCAACATTTCTAAAAAGAAGGGCTTTTTTCGGAAACGAAAAATATTCTCTTATGTTTTCAAGCTTTATACTTGATTTTTCCTAAAAACAAATTTTCCTAAAAAAATGATGAAAAATAATAATAAATAAAATAAACAGTGGGCTGATAAAGGATTTACTCAGTCTTAGTCGGCCACAACCGATGTGCAGTCCTTCAAAACAAGCCCATAGTTAGATAAAATAATCGGTAGGTGTTATTCATAAGAAACCACGCAGACTAAGTCAACTACATCTTGTCGAAGGCGTGGCCGATGTTGAGTCAAGCAAATGATGACTGTAGTATAGTGAAATAGCAACAAAATGAAAATTTAATGGTTAAGATTTCTTTTTCTAAACTCAAGTATGATTTTGAACTAAGAATAACTTTGCTTTAAAGACTTCAAAAGTAATTGGTTTCCGTCGGTAGATTATTCATTAAGTCTTCCCCGTCATTCGATTTTCCATTCAAGCCTCGTTGGGACATAACGACCCGGGAATCATACTTTCGGCTACATATATATTTTATTTTGGTAAACTTTTGACCATTCCTTGTGTAAAGGTAATTGGTTGAGTGTTTGCTTATATATTTTATATATATATTATTGACGAATATCTAAGAAATTCGGCCTAAAAGGGTGGAGTATCCCGCTATTACATTGCGAACATTCTCCTGTGGGGTCTCAACCTGATAACCTAAGTCGAACTCGGCTGGGATCTATCGAGAATATGCTGGTTGGTGGGTGATCTAGTCTTTTCCCCAGATTTCTTCAGAAATATCGTTATGCACATAAACTATACTACTTTCTAAAATTGTCGATCTAAATTTAACTTAAAATTAAGCACAATCACTCTAATTGAATAATTGTTGGGAGCGAAAAGTTGACAAGTCATAGTTATAAGTAGTGTTAGCATCTTTACTTGTACTCAGCGGTGATTTCGTTTTTACGCTTAGCTTGGGACTAGTGAAAAATCGGGGACGATGAATTTATCCGTCAGGACATCCATAGATTATTCTATGGGCGCTTCTCATTCTATGATCCCAGTGTTGATAAAATAAAGGAAGTCAAACATGTTAGTTAGTTGAAAGAAAAAGGAAAAATCCAAAAATATTAGGGATAGTTAGTGTAAATATAAAATGGTGAAAACGGGACTTGTCGAAGCTATTGATTCTTTAGTTCCCCTTGACGAACACTTAGCTACTTTTCGAGGTTATTAGTCGAGGGGGATTAAGATTCTTGGTTTTCTCAAATGTTTACTTCATAACATTGCGTGAGGACACAACAATATCTTAGTATGGGGATTTTGGTATGTGCTTAATTACACATACCATTTTCCATTAAAAACGGACTTAAATGACTAAAAACGTACCAAAAATACATTGTATTTGTATGTTTTGCATTTGTATTGTGCAGGAAACGGATATTCAAGAAAAAGACGAAAAATCAAGCAAAAACGAACAAAACCGAGCACATGAATGAAAAGAGCGTGAGTAAAAGTCAAAGCCAAAGTCAAATCGAAGCCAAAGACAGTCAAAGTCAAAAAGTCAACAGAAAAGTCAACCCCGAGAAGCTGAATCAAAAAAAGGTACAACTTGAGGGACTAAAATTGCCAAATCCCAAAGTTGTAAAACAAGGATAAAAAGTTTAAGTGGTGAAATTGTAATTTAAGTGAAGAATAATTTTAGGGGTTGATTCTGCCAAACCCCTAAAGTTATATAACACAAGGACTAAAAATGCAAGAGTACATTTATCTTTCAGGGACTGTTTTTGACAAGTCCC
>BQNB010151938.1:1714-15837 GCA_026074375.1 Tanacetum coccineum | reverse complement strand
TTTTTATATGACTATCTCTTTATTCTTATTGAAAACTACATCTACAATGATTTTTATGAATTCGATGTGATATCGGTTGACTGTCAAAACTATGTGTAATATGATCTTTACGAATAAAATATGATACAAATTTTATATGATTTTATCTTTATTTTTATTTACTTTGATAAGTATGTTTTAAATAATTTATATGAGTAAGACGCGATACCGCATTTATATAACTATCTCTTGATTTTATGAAAAACAGGTTTAAAATGAGTTTAAAAAAAATATTTAAAGTGAGTTAAAATATCTAAAATGATTTTCTTATATAAAATGACTTGTATGTTTAGAATAATTTGTGTGTTTAAAGTGATTTCTATAAAAACAATGTTTAGTTGGTTCTCTCGGATAAAATCGAATATTGGTATAAGAATTCTACCTTTCTCGTTTATCGATCTTGATAGGTATCATTAATTCGATATGTGATGTCACACCCCGTAAATTTCAGATCAATATTTTAAACTATTTTGATCATTATTTTGAAATTTATCCGTTACGTTTGAAATTAACATAAAACCGAGAGGTTATCCCGCGTAAATCTGAAAAACGTCACCGGACGCGTTCCGGCTCCGGATATTGATTAGTCGAGATATTATATGCATTATTTTATCTTTTCTAAGTGTTTCTTAGTTTACGTTCACTCTCGATATTTATTTTTACGGTCTAGCGTATTAATTACGTTTTTCGCGTTTCTGATCAAACGAAACCCCGAAAACCCGTAATCTTTTCGTGTAAACTCTAGTTATCGTATATTTCGAATATAGAAGTCAAAATATTCGTGGTATCCCTCCCCTCTACTCAAATCACATTCAAAAACACACTCTTAATTAAATGGAGTGGAATCTTTCTACTTTATTTTGAATTTCAAGCCTCACATGCAAAGATGGTGATGTTTTGAAAGCATGCTCCCATGCATGGGACATGGTGTTGTCTTTTAGCTCAACCTTGGACCAAAACTCCACTACTACTACAATGTGGAATATTGATTTAATTAAGTGGCTAGTGAACAAGCTTGAACCCCCCCTGACTCCTTGCTTCCGAACCCACCACCACACACACTTTTGGTGTGTCACTTAGCCTTTTATCCCTTCCTATTGATAAGTCTTGGTCACATAATATCCCATAACCTAGTTTGTAACGTTATAAATCATGGTATATCTCACTTAGGTATTTCATTTCTTTCCATCAAGCACCTTAAAGGTTCTCATCTCTCTTTTCTTTCTCTCTTGCCGCGGCACAAAACCTCACCACCACACTCCATAGTTTTGATTTTCGGATAGATTTACACTTCACAATATCATTTCTAATCATATCTAAGGGTGTTCCAAGGGTTTGATCATTGTTTTTAAGGTTCGTGAAACGTAAGCACTTTACGTA
Source organism: Tanacetum coccineum (assembly GCA_026074375.1). Lineage (NCBI taxonomy): Eukaryota > Viridiplantae > Streptophyta > Magnoliopsida > Asterales > Asteraceae > Tanacetum > Tanacetum coccineum. The sequence goes on along the minus strand of BQNB010151938.1, from coordinate 14,418 downwards.
ACCAATAAAAATATGATGAACAAAGTTATTAATTATCCACAAAATAATCATATAACACTAGCTTGATGTAAACATTTAATTGTTTAATGCCCGTTTACATTGTATGATCATTCTATCTCTTGTGATTTCTTTATGGTTCTTATGCAAGGTTAAGGCTTATGTGTTTGTGGTTTTTGAAAATAAACAAGTTAAAACATAAACTAGTATTGTTTTATGATTCTTTGATTTACAAAAGGTTTGGTTGTGAGTATGAGTGATCATGAGTGTTGCAACAATAGAAATGATAGGATTAGGTTAGTATTGATTGTGGTTTTGATGGCGAAACATTGGTTGGTTTAGTAGTGAACGGGACTAGGTTAGAATAGGCACTATTGTGAAGTTTGGAGGAATTTTTGGGAGCATTTGCGAAAAATATGGTTGCTGATCCGATTTTGTTTTAAGGTTTTGGGCGACTTAAAAATGTTTTCATTAGTCAAGAAAGTAGTTTTTGGAGAGCTTATTTCGAATAGATAGATTTTCATATATCGAACACTAAAAGCGGATTTAAAACGGCCAAGTTATGGCGAAATGAATTTTGGAACACTTTTCGGAAAAATAATAAATGAGGTTGCTGATGTGAATAGTAAATTAGGTTTTCGGACACTTTCGGACATTTTTGAGGTTTTAAAACATTGGCGAAACATATAGAAACATTAGCGTATTGATTGGAAACATTAGAAACGTCATAAAGGTAATTATGGAATGCCGAATGTTATAAAAGCGTAAGACTTCTAAAAATAGTAACTTTTGAGATAAGTCGTCGAGACGGATGTAAAAGTTAGGCGTTTAGGTATTGATAAAGCGTTTTCAGAAATATGGATTTAACAAAATATAAGGGACGGTATTAACGTCTTGAAACTTAGAACTTTCCTAAAATAGAAAGTTTCCTAAAATAGTAACTTTTAGTAAACCGTGGCGTATTTTAATCATGAATATTTTGGCATCGTAACGACACCATTTTTCTAACTAAGACACAAACACATATGGTTGCCTTCTCGTTGTTAAGCGTTTCGCTTTTGGTTTCGTATATCATATCTTAGTCCTAAGATGCGTCATTCCTTTAGGTGATGGCTTGGATTGTGTATCATCTTTCTCTTACGTGATTATCATTTGCTCATCGCTCTAAGGTGAGTTTATAGCCCCACTTTTTACTCATTTTTAATAAAATTTTTACAACTTTAGGGTGAGAAACATTGCTTGTTTTAAACTTTCGGCACAAGTGTTTTCAGTTATCATTTCCTGTTTACGTGTTGCCTAAGTAGCAATTAGACCACTATCATGCCCGAACTATCATGAACCGTTAATTACCTATGACTAATGGGATTGGTTAAGTAAGCGCGAGTGTTATAAATAGATCTATTTGGGACTAATTATCCCTATCCGGGTAAGCAGGCACTTACTTGTTTGTGTGTCGATGAACGAATGGATATATATCATGTCAGAAACTCATTGGGGTGTCTTGGTCAGGCATCTGTAGGGCATTATCATCACTTTGCATATTATATGTATCTCCTAATTTAGCATCGGTGTCATGATCTTAGTGCAACGTAAATACTTTTCATATGATATTATATCCGTTATAATAGTCACATCACTTTTAAAATCTTGTGGTCCAACCTTACATCAATTCAAACCTATGAATTCACCAACTTTATGTTGACTGTTTTAAGCATGTTTTCTCAGGTGCTTAGCTGGATTGTTCTTGAAGTGCTATTTAATGTTGCATTCATTGTTGGGTGTCTTTCAAGAATGTTTATCTTTAAACTTAGGGTTTTTAGATAGACAAGTTACTAAACTATCAACTTTTATTCGCCTAAGTTACTAAACAAACTACTTCATTATGTCGAGAATATTGTAAGACTTATTTTGTTTTAATCAAAGCAACGAGTTATGTTTTATCAAACGTCCATATAGTGGTCGTTTACTTGATCTTGTGCGATGTATGCAATGAATTCACGCCTCCAAACACGTATTCCGTCCAGGCCCATTTGAGGGTCTGACAGATTGGTATCCGAGCCAGGTTATAGTGAACCATGTAGCTTATACTAGGTCTGGTCTATAACCAGTATGTGATCCTGCATGTTCTTACCTGATTCGATATAGATATATATTTATATATATCGATATATACTATATTATTTATTATATATATATATATATTAATATATAATATGCACTAATATACAAGTACTGCTTATATATCATATTACTATAATTACTTTATACATCATTTTCATATTATATTTTGCATCATACTTATTTTCTCGGCATTGCACGCACTTAGCACGGGTTCATATAAAGAGATTTATATAAACTTTTGTTTGTGCAGGTTATGGTAGCTTCTGTTATTCCTATTTTGTCGGATTCATCCGAGGAGAGTGTGGGTTCTCATGTCCCGCGAGTGATTCTTTTCGGCGCTATTCCTGGCATTATCCCCGTTATCCCTGTGATTCCTGCTGAGGTTCCCATTGTACCTGCTGATCCCTTAGTTGCACCGGAGGTGGGAGCAGTTTCTGTCACCTAACCTGCCAGAGTGCTTGATTTGATGGATTATTCATCTTCTTCTGATTCTGATCCAACAGAGGATTCCTTACCCCAAGCACCAGAGTTACCATTGGTTTCACCCTTCTTGTGTTCTGATGACTCAGAGGCGGACAGTGAGTCTGATCTTGTTGAGCAGAGACCCAAGAGGCATGAGTCTCTTGCCGTTCATGATGCTATGGTTTCAAGGAGGAGGGACAGGGTCGCATCTAGGCCATCCTCACCGTCGGGATCATCATCTCACGACACTCTTGCACTATCATCTGAGTTTCCCATTGCCCTTGTTGTTGCCCCACCCGAGATTCGTCGACGGCCAACGATTCTTTTCCGACCCGGTGAGACTATCCCTTTCGGTCAACCTTACCGCACCCATCGTAACGGGCCGCGTAAGTTGTTGACTGCAAGGAAGAGAGTTGGACCTTTTACCACTTGTAGACTTGCATGGAGACGTGTATCTCATCGTTCATCGGATCATCATTCTTCACCAGACTTTACTTTAGACTCATCTTCTTTTGGTTCATCTTCGGATTATTTATTAGATACTTCTTTAGGTTCACCTTCAGATTCATTGTCAGACACATCATCAGTTCATTCTTTAGGGTTTGATGCATTAAGTCAGACTCTTTCAGGACCATCGACTAGAGTTGCATCATCTAGGTTGGTTTATCCCCTGGTTATGACTCCACGATATAGTGAGGCGTTTAGACGTTGGAGGTCTGCACCATTGTCTACTCCTTACTCACCGACGACATTAGAGTTGTCCCTAGATTCATCTTCTAAGAGGTCATTGGTTTCATCTTCACTTTCTGCTGGACCATCTCGCAAGTGATGCAGATCCCCTACTACTTTGGTACCGTCATCTACTCCTATTTCAAGATCGATAGCCCCTACTAATGCTGATTTTTTACCACCTCGCAAGAGGTTCAGAGATTCATACTCACCCAAGGATAGCGGAGAGGAACACATGGAGATTGGTACTGCTGACGTAGAGGCTGTTGCAGATTTAGGTATTGGTGATGGAGTTAGAGTTGATACTGAGGATGGTATAGGTATGGGAGTTGAGATTGTTAGAACTAGTTTTATATAAAGTGATGGTCATTAATATTCCCGAACCTTGTATTAGTCTAGTTAATGATCCCGGGAATACTATAAGCTAATTGGGCCTAGTTACGGTCTTTAAAGCCCATTAGACATCAAGCCCGGCCTTGGAAGCCCACTTAAACCTAAGGCTAGCCCAAGTACTCTACTATATAAAGCCCTCTCCTCATGTGGAGAGGGTGTTGCTTCTCATTTTTTCTAAGTCAAGTAATCATTTTTCTCTCTTTTATTTATCTCTCTAAGATTTCTTCTCTTATTTCATGATAAAGCTGCACAAAGCTTACTGTGAGCTTATTGAGTCATTGTTTATATTACCAATCCATTAGTTTTTTTAGCTTATCTCAACAAAAAGCTTCTTTTTTAGTAATTCTCTCTTTTAGTCACGGCTTATCTTCTATTTTTGCTTATTTTGTCTCTAAAAGCTCGATAACTGTTTTCTATTTTCTACTTAATTTACACTTTTTATATAACGTCAATTGTGTATTGTTTATTATTCTCGTGTTGTGCTTGTCTACGCTGATTATTGGGCTTATTCGTGTTTGGAAATCACAAAGATTGTGGGGCTTTATTTATGTAGGAAAAGTCACTCAAATAATTTCTTAAGCTGCACAAAGTTTTTGTGAGCTTATTGGAGGTCATTGTTTATATTACTAAACTAATCATTAGTTTTTTAAGCTCTATCTCAAAAAAGCTTCTTTTTTAGGAATTCTCTCTTTTAGTCCACGGACTTTATTCTTCTATTTTTGCTTATTTTGTCTCTAAAAGCTCGAGGCTTTCATTCCAAAAATCTCGTAGCTTATTTGTTAGCTCTTTTTCGTGGCTTAACAGTTTTTCTTAAGCTTATTTTGAGATTATTAAAGCTTATTCAGGTGTTTTGTTTGTACACGGTTTGAACCAAGCGAAAAGGATGTTTATGTTGGTTACTGTATCAAGACAAGAGAGGGTACAAGAGTACGTTTTTGTCTTCTCTTAGGCGAAGTATACAGTGTCTAGAAGCGAACTATACATAGTTTTTTAGGACGAATTATACAGTATCCTAGGCGAACTAAACAAATATAAAGAGGCGGATAGTATACCGTTTTATTTGGGCGACGTATACGCTTCAAGCATAGGCGAAGTATACGTTTCAAGTGTATGCGAATAATACGTTTTGTGCTAGACGATCTATACGTCCATTACTAGGTGAAATATACACTTAAACAAGGACGATTTATACCATAGGAAGGCTAGGCAACTTATACATAAGTACTCAAGGCAAAACGTGTACGTTTTGAGTAGTTTCGGTTTTTTGATTTTGAGCTTTCGTGATTCTCCGAGTCTTTAAAACTTTTACCATTACTGATCGCGTTTTCAACGACTCATCGTGTATATTTGTTTCTTTATCGACGATACAACACAGTGCCGCGAGAGCAAAACCACCTTCGTTAACAGTTTATAACATTTTCAACGAAGAAGAAGATGTAAATTCGTGCATGATATTTTTTAATATTGTTTAAACTTTAAATTTTACACTTTTGACCCTTATCTTTCCCATAACTTCATCCTTAGCCCTAGTGTAATAAACATAATCATATTAATCCTTAGGTTTATAGAATATTTGTTAATTTTATCCATCATTTTACTAACATTTTTCAATTTTAGTTTTACTTTTCAAAAGTTTTTTAGTTAGTTAACTTTTAGTTTCAATAGTTTTTATCGTTCATCCTTCGTTATCAAACTTTTTCACCGTTTGTCTCTTTAAGCTACAATCACTACAATAAATAACAAACGTGATCCAAAAGAATTCAAATTTCTCAAAACCACAACACATCACTTTATCCATTAAAGATCCTAGAATATCATTTCACACATCGAAATTCAATGAAATCTTCGAATTTAAATTCACAAGAGAGAGAGAGAGCTATGGCAGATGCTAGAAGAAAGTGTACCATCATTTCTTCTGACCGATGATCCACTTGAAAGGCTCAACAAAGCTATGGTACTCTTCAAGTCCGCCATTACTTCAAGATATCCACCGATCACTATTCAAGAGGTAAAGGTTGACATGGGTAAAGCATTGGATGTTAGTTTAGTTTGTTAGGAATGCAGTTGAGACAAATTAGGGAATAAGCAGTTACAAGCAGTAGATCTAGGAATGATGAGATGATGATTATTCAGTATCAGACCCATATAAGACGAAGAGCTAATGGTGAGGAACAATTGACTGTGTATGTATCTCTTTGCTAACATGCACCAAAATTATACTGAGCAAACTGAACTCATTACTGATGGTAGGTTGACCAGTATTAATGAACAATGTCAAGTTTTAAAGTGTCCTTAATGCTTGATTCTTCACTTGATAATAAGACAAACTGATTTTCAAGTCAATCTCTTGGTCTGAAATATTTTATCAAAAAAGATACCCCCTCGTTGCCAATTTAAAAAAAATTCAAGAATAGAAAGCACTTTGTATTGCCCTTGAAATTATATATCAAGAATCAAGCTTTATAATTGAGGGCAACATGGTCAATCTTTGATATCGAAACAAGTTATATAAAGCCAAGATTAAAATTGAAATATAGATGTACTTGAAACAATGAACATCGAATTAGTACATATGTGGATAAATTTACTTAAGGAAAAATGAGACTTTGAAAAATGCCAATTACAAAGATTTGTTATGGTTCTAATTAAAATAATTATATGATCTCACGGGTTTTGAGAGACAAACTTCTTTGCTTGCTAATAATGCTGATTTAAAAGCTTAAATTCAGGAAAAAGGTTTTTGCAATTGTTGCTTTAAAAATGACTTAAGGAAGTTAAAAGGAAATAGTGTAGATACTAAGTTTGCTAAAAGATCAGTCTTAGGGAAACCAGTTTCACAATCACTAAGAAACCAATAAGTTGTTAGACAACCGAATGTGTTTAAATCTAAAAGGCCTCAAATGTCAAAACCACGGTTTCCCTCCCAAGTTGATGTGAATCACAATTTGTCAAGGAACAGTAGTAATATCATATTTGCACTCAAGAGAAGTGATAACTTAGCTTTTTTCAAAACCTAATCATATGATTGCATCTAGCTCATCTAGGAATTGTTCTAAGAACTTGCCAAGATTTAGTTCAAATGACATGGTTCATAATCACTATCTTGATGAAGGTAGGAAAAAGACACAAGAAAGAGATAGGAACTCAAAAACTAGTGTGATTCCTTCTGCTAGATTTCAAAGCACTGCTGATGATAGCAAACCAAAACCTAAGAGCACTAATCACTAATATAGGAGTTTGCCTGTATCTAAGAGTAGTTGTGTAACGAAAACGGTTGTGCCCATAGCAGATCACTCTAAGAATTCTAATTCTTTCTCAGATTCCAAACACTCTTGGTTTGTTTTACATTTTAAGTGTGTATTTAATACAATAATCATGCTGCTTGTATAAGAAAACTTCCTTAAAATGAAATGAATTCTCGTGCTAGAAGATTCATCCAAACAAGACTTAGAAACAATTTACCAAACCGTAGAACAGAAATGTCATACTCAGAAACCTGTAAGGCAGATCTTCATAGGACATATATTTTCTCCTAATAAGACTTTCGCTGTGTATGAGAAAACATCTTCTAGATTTGATCTTAGGTGAAAACCCACGGGTAGAATTTTCAACCCTGTTGGTCTTAGGTGGGTTCCTACGGGAAAGATACTCGCTTCTTGTACAAGCAAGGATGACCGATTGCTATTCTCTAATCTCCAGGTGAATGGCTTGTAATCAAATGTCAGATTGCAATCCGTTCTTTAGATAAAAGGAAAATGTACGTGTAAGTGCGTTTATCCTTAACAACAAAAGAGAAATCTTTTTGGTCTTGAGCTACTTTCAAAACATTCAATGTTTGTCAGCTCAAGTCAATGGCTTATGTACAATTCAGTACATAACCCGGTTTTCAAATAAAAGGGTAGTGTACGCTTCAGTGCGCTTTACCTTAAAAAGAAGAGAAATCTTCTTGTTTTCACTTCAGTAGATATGATAGTCATGACGTCAATGATAGAGTCGGAAAGTCTATTCGGTCATTTGTTTGACGAATTATTCAAATGGAGAAAATCAAGTTGTTTCAAAGTTTTCCGCTGTTACTACTGCTGATGCATCCGATAAACGTCAATAACAACAAGATTCAACTTCATCTACTTCAACTCTAGCAACAACTATCGCTGCTGATGGAAACTTCGACTTGTAAATATTTTTGATCTTTCTCTTTATTTTGATTTATAAATATTTTTGAAAAAGAAAATAAAAAAATATAAAATATAGAAAAACAAAATATAAAATCAAAAAATTTCAAAAATACCAAAAATAATCTTCTCCGACATGTCTCTCGACAATCGATAACATTTACGTACCTAGAAATGTTGTTCAATATTGACACGGGTATATAAATGAAGTTCGAGCGAGAGTTTCAAACGCTTTCAAAACATGTATTTTCAATTTTTTTTCTCTACGACTTCTAAGTAAATGTCAGCTTAGGACTCAGTCTCCAAAGAAAGAAAAATGTTTATTTATGTACATTTATCCTAAACAACGGGAAGTTCATATCTTCTCGATCTTGAGCAATGTCATACAAACATTCAAAGTTTGTGAATGCTCAAGAGAAGCATCAAGGAAATGATAATTAATGAGATAAACATAAAATCATTTTCCTGTTGAGCACAATTTTTTAAGATATTTTCAAAAAGATAAATTTCAAATTCTTTCAAAATTGTGTGCTCAACAAACTCCCTTCTCCGAGTTTTCTCTCTTAACTTTTATCGAGGGGGAGTATAATAATATGGTTCATTCTGCATACACTCCTGTTCTCCTAAGACTTAGATAGACTCATCTGAATTCCGGACATTAACTTGTTTTTAATTCACTAATTATTCAAAAATTGTCAACACATATGCAATTTTTGAGTGAGAGAATAGTGATTAAAATGTGATCAATACGGACTAATAACGGATAAAATCTTCAATCTATAAGTGCGTTCCTAAACCTCGCATGTGCAAAACTCTTTCGTAATATGGTGCATAGGCTTTTTGGTAACTCTGGAAACACTTAATGTGTCTTAAATGATTTCTCAGACACGTTGATTGATTTTTATCAAAAGGTTTTATGGATCTTCATGGCAATACCCTAAAGACCGACCAAATAACAAATGTGCACTTATAGAGTCTAGAGCCAACGAGATCCATCAAAAACAAATGTGCACTTATAGAGTCTAGAGCCAACGAGATCGTTTCTATCAACACGTTTCTATCGGCTTTCTTATTTCGAGATCGTTGATATTGAAAAGGTGACAGTCCGCTCCAGCCTTCGATTACCAAATAACAAATGTGCACTTATAGAGTCTAGAGCCAACGAGATCCATCAAAAATCTCTCTAGGACACAAATTCCAATATACAAAATGTCGTACATCATTATACAACATTTGGTATCAAAGAGTCCTACGCATTATCCTTGTGATAATTGCCAGAACATTCAGAGTGATACTCTTTAGTATTCACAGTGATGAATGGAAATCCTGCTTGAGCCATCATCAAACAAGCTCTTGGTAGGTGACTTGCGAGATTCTATTCGAATTAAGCTTGTGTCAACTGGATATCGATTTTGGTCCAGTATATGAATTGATGACTCAATCAGTCAGAAAGTAACTAACTGATTCACTCTTACCGTGTTGTCTGCTTTGAGACGTTCTGGTAATGAGAACAAGCAAGTACCGTGAATCTAATGCAATCGCGTTAGAGGATCCAACACTTTGAGCTGGAAACCCTGTCAAGGAGATTCTTCTAAATTGAATATACCTGATCACAGGTACAGTAGTCATACTGTAAAACGGTCCTCACCGAACCGGAGGTTAATGTAACCGAACTTAAGACGAATGACAAAGCCATATTCGTCCATATCTGTTGTTTATCACTAACATCAATTTTCAGGTATAAGTGACGGCGTTACAACCTCATTCCAGCTGAGTCAAGATTCAAGACCTCATGCTCATGATCCATCGACAGAGATAAATTCATGATGAAAGCTCAAGTACATGTTTTCAAGTCTTCCGCAATCTCTGATGTACAAGCACTTCCTCTAAAGAACATCATCGTCAAGATTACTCATGTAGTTCTAGTAATCATGTCAAAGAACATGTTGAGGGATATTGTTAGCAAGCTTTCAAGACAATGAGCATTAGGGTAACGACACAAGATCGCAAGGCGGCATAAAGATTCAAGGATAAAGATTCAAAGATCTCATCAGTCATGAAAAATCAAGGCCAAAGACCACGATATCAGTATTTTGTCAAATTATATCAAGTTAAAGATCAAGATCCATGATCACAAGCATGCAAAAGGAACTTCAAAAGAATTCCCAAGTCTACAAGGTTCTAAGACTCAAGACGTCGCAAGAAGTAAAGCCTACGTGCAATGACCACCCCTTAAGGAGAGATTGTTAGACCTAGTTTTATATAAAGTGATGGTCATTAATATTCTTGAACCTTGTATTAGTCTAGTTAATGATCCCAGGAATTCAATAAGCTAATTAGGCCTAGTTACAGGCTTTAAAGCCCATTAGATATCAAGCCCGGCCTTAGAAGCCTACTTAAACCCAAGGCTAGCCCAAGTACTCTACTATATAAAGCCCTCTCCTCATGTGTAGAAGGTGTTGCTCATTTTGTTTTCTCTTAAAGTGTAGCCATTTTTCTTTTGATTATTTCTCTCTTTAAACATCTCTCTCTCTAGTTCTTCCTTTTAATTATGTGTGTGTGTGATTTGATAAGTCTATCAGAGATTGCTACTAGTAATATTAGGGAGGATGAGGAGGAGTTTGAGGTACAAGGCCAGTGCGGGAGGCACGATGGAAATCGTTGTAGATCTATTGGTTACTGGTGGTATTTCTGAGTCTACTAGAGGATATGCTCCTGATCTTGAGGGTACTCTTTATGATATAGTTCACTACATGTCAAAGGTTCCTCTTGATAGGATTACTGAGTTTGAGACTGCTTAGAGACAGTTAGAGGCTGGTCAGTTGATGGCTAGCGGAGACAGAGCTGGTTTGACTGATAACATTAGGAGGTTAAGACGGGAGAACCTAAGGGTTCGAGCTTTGTTGTGTATCGAGTGAGATCGGGTTGACAGTCTTCGTCATCACATGGCGCTTTCTCAGGAGGAGTTTTGTCAGATTCGTAGGGATCGGGATGATGCTTGGAGGAGACTTAGGAGGATGGAGTCGTTTGTTGAGAGGCGTTTGGGATTTCGCCCTTAGTTTGGTAATACCATGGTTAGGTAGGACATTAGACTGATGGTTAGGTCTAGATGTTAGTAGTAGAAATATTGTAAATCAAGTACCCTATCATGGGTTGATTGTAACCGAACTCGATTCTAATATATATATGAAATCTTATTCTACTATTCCATCATGTGTTCATCTTAAACACGATATTGTTATTTATTTGTTCTGGCAAAACGTGTTGTTATTATATTTTATTTCATATTATGTATTTAATTCTCGTTATAAGTCGCCGAAGATCGTTCGAATCTCATCATGTGCGATGTCTTGTTTTTAGGACATGACTATCACACATTCCGGAATGACCCCTGAAGCAACCAAATAGCTCATTGCCCAGCGAGTGGCTGAGGTATTGGCTAACTACGAGGCAACCCGTGTTGCTAACGCCCTCGAGTCCGAAAGCCAAAGCCAAAATGGCAGTGACGACGATAATGGAAATGGTGGAAATGGGAATGGAAACCATGGAGATAGAGGAAACAACGGAAATGAAAATCCAAATGAGAATGGTAGAGATGCTATGCCAGTTGCTCGCGTGTGTACCTATCAAGACTTCGTGAAGTGTCAACCACTCAACTTCAAAGGGAATAAGGGAGTTGTTGGTTTGACAAGATGGTTTGAAAAGATGGAAACAGTGTTCCACATCAGCAATTGTCCAGAGGTGTACCAAGTTAAGTATGCCACTTGCACTTTGCTAGATAGTGCATTAACTTGGTGGAATTCACACAAAAGGACAATTGGAGTTGATGCTGCATTTTCTAAGACATGAAGAGATCTTATAAAGTTGATGACGGAATTGTATTGTCCAAGGAACGAGATACAGAAAATGGAAACTGAACTGTGGAACTTGACTGTGAAGAACAATGATTTGGCTGCTTATACTCTGAGATTTCAAGAGTTGACTCTGTTGTGTACTAGAATGGTTCCAGGAGAGGAAGACCGAATTGAGAGGTATGTTTGAGGTCTCCCTGACAACATTCAAGGGAATGTGATGTCTGCTGAACCAACGAGACTCCAGGATGCAATTCGGTTGGCTAACAGTTTAATGGACCAAAAGTTAAAAGGTTATGCAATTAGGAGTGCTGAGAACAAACGAAAGTTTGAGAGCAATCAAAGAGGCAACCGTTCACAACAAACCCCCGTTCAAGAGGCAGAATGTTGAAGGATCATATATGGCTGGTGGTAACGAAGGTCGAGTTTATGTTGGACCTCACCCTCTTTGCAACAAGTTCAAGTTACACCATGTTGGGCCATGCACTATAAAGTGTAGAAGTTATGGAAAGATTGGTCATTTAACCAGGGATTGTAAGCTCGCAATTCTCACGGCAATTAATTAGAGGGCCCCGGTGGTGAATCAAAGGAGTGCCACATGTTTCGAATGTGGAAGGCAAGGGCATTTCAAGAAGGATTGCCCCAAACTGAAGAATCAGAACCATGGAAACAAGCCTGTTATTCCTAAAGCTAGAGGGAAAGCTTATGCTATTGGTAGAGGAGATGCAAACCCGGGATCCAACGTTGTCATGGGTACGTTTCTTCTCAACAACCATTATGCTTCTGTATTATTTGATTCGCGTGTGTGGAAAACTAGAAGGGGGGTTGAATAGTTTACCGCCTTTTTTTAAATTTAAGGTTTTAAAGTGTTTGTAAAAATTCTAGATTCGAATTTATGTGAATTCAACACTTGCGCAATATAAACAATATACTTATCTAAACAATTAATAAGATAGTATGAGAAAATAATGCAAGACAA
>BQNB010151937.1:7500-15837 GCA_026074375.1 Tanacetum coccineum | reverse complement strand
GTTAGCTAATTATTTTTACGAATACATGCTGGTTTGGTTGCTAAGCCAAGACTCGGACGAAGATATACAAACTCTACACAACTCTACATCAATGTCTTTCTTTTTCTTTTCTCTTTTTTTTTGAATAGCATAATACAACATGGGGGTTTATAACATGTACCCCTACACTTTACCTTTTACATGCTTGATATTTACAATCTAACTAATGACCCGAATTGAGGTGGATCAAAATAACATGGATATCATTTGACAAACATATGGGGGTATTGAATTAACTTTTCTTCCTTATTCTTCCGCGAAATAAATACTACCATGAATCTCAATCGTCCCAAAACTGTATTTACAAGGATAAGGACTTATCAACCATGTACTCAATAATTAACTTGGGTTATAACACAATAATGTACTAAAGGCGAGTACATATAAGGTAGGCTAAGGCTTTTTGGGTGTAACGATTGGTTTAAGGGTGACAATGCTCTTCATTAATAGTCCGGCTTAACCAAAAAATTACAAGAACCGTAAAAAAGGATAGGCTCAGAGGGTTGTACTAGGGGGTCTTGCACTAAAGGTAAGTGCATGGCAAGGGTGTGGGATAGTTATATGATCGGTGTGACCATCATAACAATTACAGGTTTAAAACATGGGTTAATCCTAGTGCCTCTTATCAAGCAAATCCTAATACTTACTATGCGGTCTCGGGATGCATCACAAAAACAAGTTCTAGAATTTAATATACTACCGGTACACTCATATAATTTAATACCGATCTCAATGCTCCAGAAAAGGCGACAAAGACCACATGTACATATCTGTAACGACGGAATAGACACATATGACTGCTCACTCCTTAACTCGAGAAAGCTAAAGGTATAAAATATCTTGGGCATCAATAATAGATACCCGAATTCCTAAAGATCTAAAGGAGAACCTCACATTTTTTGGGTGGAATTCTGAGGGTTATTGTGCTAGTCATATAAGTTCCTATCCATGAGACGCTATTAATACTCGATTTTCGTCGGTATGTGTCATAAAAAAAATTAAATTTGTGTAAAAATTACCTCTTATGCTATGTTTCGATATATTACCCATCATTTCAAGAACAAAGCAAATGGTAAATGAAAGAATAGTTTCTAAGGCTTATTTTCTCCCCTACACTTAACTTGAACATTGTCCCTAATGTTCTATAAAGGTACCTGTAAAAATGAATAAAGGGAAAAGAAAACAAGGAAAAGGAACTAGTTCTCCCCTGGTTTGCTCAATAATAAAGAAGAAACATGCGATAACTGGTTAAATCGTCCTCCAAGAATCATACAATGAAACTTCCTAAGAACTTCCAAGCTTCTTCTCATCAAATATAACATGTAATCATAGACAAAGACAACTATACCAAGCATAAAATGTGCAATTTAATAATATACCATGTAAAATTAGGGTTGACTCTATAAAGCAGTAAAGATAGGATGAGAGAATTGTCAACTTTATTGGTTTTACGGGTTTATAACAGAAGAGTACATATTTTAAATGTTGTACAAGTTACATTTTCAAAAATAATTAAAAACTTTAAGTTTTCTAGACCTGGACGTTTGACGCCGTCAGGGATATCCTGACGCCGTCACAGGTGTCGTGGTGACGGCGTCGCGTGTAAATCGTGACGCCGTCTCCACGTTTTATGAAAACAAAAAAAATTTTGATAAAAAATTTTCAGCACTTGATTCCATAAGTTAGTTTCTGTACAAATAGTTGCATAAAACCTGAGAATTGACAGTTTACTCATATGACTCAAAACTGACACGAATTAATCTAAACAATTTATTTAACATGTTTGAACTTGGTTCTAAAAACCGAATAAATTACCCTACACTTATTGTTGCAAAATATCTTTGATTGCAAATAAGACAAAGTTACAAACAAACAAAACATGATTACAAGATAGAGTTCGAACATGATAGAATAAAATGAAAAGAATAAAACACAAGACACTCCTAATGTGCGGGAAAAGTAAATATTGGGTTGCCTCCCAAAAAGCACTTTTCTTTATTTTACGAGTCTTGTAGCTAGACTTGAAGTCACACGTTCTTACGTGACTTATCCTTCATCATCCAATCCAGTTAGATATTCAGGGCCTAACTCTAAACACTCCTTGTAGAACCCTAATATCTTACTCATTACATAGTCAACTCCTCTTCTCTTGTCCTCCTCGTTCCTAAGGTAGACCGATTTTGTGTGTTCCTTTTCTAGGTTTGACAATGAGTTGTATTGTTCTATCTTATGGGGCATTTTATAGGCAACTTCATCATTTTTGTTGGTGAACCTAACTACTCCTTCGGGTAGGTCGTGAGTCATGTTGGATATTTCAATAAAAGGCCTCCCTAGTACTACTTGTGACAACCTAGGGTCTATGATCGAGCTAATATCCGGATAATCATGGAATCTCTACATAGGGTGAAGTTTCCTACGAAGACATGCATCCCTTTAATCCTTCCTGTGAAATTACTAATTCCTCCATTCGTATTTTCCCTAGGGTCAAGTTTTCTCCTCATGATCCAATTATACATCATTCGGGTCATGATATTAAGAGGGGAGTTAAGGTCAATGTAAGCTTTTTTGATATGCACATGCCCAATGTTGCATGGTATCTTAAGGTTGGAGGGGCATCCTTCCGTGATGATGGGGTTCCTTAGAAATATTGAAGGGATTGGGCCACTCATTAGGTATCTATGGTAGGTTAGCTCATCTCTAGTCGGGAGAGTGTCGAAGTATTCCACCGCCGGTTCTTTCGTACTTGCCCCTTCGCCTTCATTGGGACCCTCCTTTTGAGGTTTATCATTATCTCGTATGATCTCGATGAACATTACTTCACCATCATCCCCTTTAAAGCAGACAAATTTTGCATTGGAGGATCGAGGAACCAATCCAAGCGATTCAAGAATCGAATTCAGCTTTCGTACCTGTTCTGTGGCGATGAAAGCTAATGGATCAGGTTGTGGGTTTAGGTTAGAGTTGGTGTTTCCAAGGTTGCCTTTTTCTTCTTGTCCTATGTCAGGATCATTAACTTGGGATTCTTCAAGCTGCTTGGGGTGGATTGTGATGGCGTTGTTTGAGCTATGGATGTGGGTTGAGCATTGCGGATCTTCAGTTGGGTAAGAACGAGCAGAAAAAACTAGGGTAGTACTCAGTTTTGGGTTCTTGACCGTATCGCTAGGTAGTGTGCCCGCTATTCGATCGGTGATGGCCTTCAACACTGTGTCGATTTTGTTGGTCATCTCGCTTTGCTGTTGTTTGAAATCGGCTTCAAACTTGGATAGTCTAGCGTCTTGAGATGCCATGAAGTTGGACACCAATCCTTCAAGGTTTGATTGATTGTTAAAGCTTCGAGGATTGTTGTTGAAAGAACGGTTTGGGTTTGAACCGTTGGATTAGAACCGGTTAGGTGGGTTTGAAAAATTATTTTGAGAGTTTTGAGGTTGTCTCCACCTAAGGTTCGGGTGACTTCTCCATGATGGATTGTAGGTGTCACCAAGATTGTTTTGCTCGGGCTTGAAGGTATACCACTTACCTCCCGCTTCATCGGTACGCGAGGATGCGTATTCAACAAAGGCTTGTTCGGGGTCTTCCATGCAATACTGAGTGTCGTGGGGACCACTGCAGATCTCACATGAGGTAGTGATTTTGTTTACTTGGGTAGGTTGTGTCGGAGCAAGATGAGCTTCCATCAAGCGTTGGACTTGAGTTTCGAGCTCGATTAGACGGCGGTCGGATGTACTCGGGACATCTTGAGGCAATGCGATTGCCTTGACCGGCTTAGCGAAATCCCTTGGGTCATTCCAACTTTCGTTGTCATAGAGGGCGAGGTCCTCTAATAATGCCCAGGATTCTTCGGCGTTATGGTCACGAAGCTTAACTTGACTCGATTGGGCAATGGTGTCTTGTTTTTTTTTTCGTCTTGTGACGGGATTGACATGGTCATAAAAAATTTAGACTTGGAGCCAAAGGTCGATGCCATGATGAGGGACTTTTTGTAGTAAGTCCTTAAAACGAGTCCATGCTTCGGATAGAGATTCTCCATGATGTTGTTGGAACATCAGGATATCATTGCGGAGTTTTGCGGTCCTTCCCGGTGGAAAGAATTGAGCAAGGAATCGGGTAGTAAGATCCTCCCATGTGGTGATGGATCCTGCTGGAAGACGTTCAAGCCAATTGCTAGCTTGATCGCGAAGGGAAAATTGAAATAAACGCAGGCGCGTTCTTTCCCTATTTTCACCGTCAAGGTCAAGTGAGTCCACAAGTTTAAGGAAATCCTTGAGGTGTTGGTTTGGATCCTCGGACCGAAGTCCGTGGAATGAGCATCCGTTTTGCACCAACCGGATGGTGTCGGATCGAAGAGGTACCACGTTGTTCCCTACGGGGAGCTCAATGGTATTCCTGTAGCCCTCGTGGCTAGGTTTGGAGTAGTCTCCTAGAGTGCGGATAGGATTCTCGTCTCCCATGGTGGTTGACGAGAATGGGTTACGAAACAGATAACACAAAGAACAGATAGACTACAAGAAAGCTAATATGCGGAAATTAAATCTTACTTGAAAGGATTCAAGCAAGTAGAACTAAGTTAAACTATGATCAATACCTAACTATTCCCCGGCAGCGGCGCCAAAAACTTGATGCGGTCGTCGTAAGACTTCTACACGAAGTTTTACAACTCCCTAGGCAGAGTACCTAACCGTTGTAGTAGTAGTATAGGCAAGACTCGGGGGTTGTTATCGTTCTCTAGGGGAATAGGTTGGGAAGGCTTGATCACGGTCTAACAGAATTCTAAGGGTTGAGGGAAGATTCTTTTTGTGTTTTTATATTTTATGAAAGCAGGTAAAATCATATATTAGAGAGGTGGTTGGTTTTAGCTATTAAACTAAATATTAACTAAGCTACTGGTGATAACAATATAATAAAAGACTGTGTTTATTTAATCATGTATTACTCCCTAGATTGCTTCTCCTAGTGTTGTTGCTTTGTCACACTTGTGATTTGAGATGATGTTAATTTTTTCCTAAGTCATGACGAAATACACGAACCCGCCGTTATTGTAAATTTCCGTTAAGGTAACGCAAAGTAAAGGTAGTATGGAGACTATTACAAGGCCCCTAAGAGTATATTAAATGCATTTGAAATATATTAAGAGTGGATCAACCATATAAAGGGCAGGTAGTATGAAGATATTACCCGATGGTATCACTTTCTTTACACATAATCAGTTTTTCCTAGGAATATCAACAGCGGATACAGATAAAAGTTGGTTTTCTATGACCTAACCATGCATATCCATCACAAGAAGCACACCAGCTAAGATCTACATTTTAGGTTTCATACAATCATAATAAACACAATAGATAGGTTTAGCCAAAGTATTGTTAAAAGATAAAGCCTAAGATACAGATAAGAATTCACAATCAACAAAGACATAATTGAATGTTTAGTTGTCATATTGATTATACATGAATTGAAGGAAGTAAAATAGGGTTTTGAGGCCCTAAAATCGTCCCTAACAGCTGCTAAACGAACTAGGGTTCGTCCCTTTCTTTTACTCTTAAGTTACACACTTAAAACCCTAATTTCGGGTTTGTATATATATAGGAAAATTGCTCATTTTAATCGTGTCGCCGTCGTGACAAGAATATTCTAGATAATGGGTTGGGTCGTACAATCTGACGCCGTCTTGAGATCTTGTGACGTCGTCTTGGAAATCGTTGTGACGGCCTCACGTGTAATCTGTGACGCCGTCTACAACTTCTGAGGAGAACTTCTTGAGCAATGTTGGTGTAGGTCCGTAGTCTTGTCCGTTTCTTCTCCAAATGAGCCCAAGTCATATGTATTTACTCCAAATGCCTTCCAAATGCAAAATACCTGAAAAGCAACTATTAAGTACCTATTTTGGGCATAAACACATAATTTATGGGGTTAAATGGCCTCGAAAAAGTGTATAAAATGACACTTCATCAATAAACCATCTATCTTCTTTATTTTCTCATTTTTATTCTATTATCGTTGCGGTTTGTATCAATTTGGTATCAGAGTTGTTTCGATTCTAAGTCTAAAAAAAGTAAATTGTTCATCAGATCAATATTCATTCGAATCACTATTCACATCCAGAAAATATTGTTCATCCGAATCACTATTCACTACCAGAAACATACAAAAATATATACCTTCTCTTGATTTCGGGTATCAATGGCACACATATGGCAGGCTATGACGGAAGAGCATCGAGCACGTATGGAGGCTTACGAAAAGGTCCATGAGGAGCATGGAGATCTGAACTAAGGATGGCAATTAAGCTGCAAAGTATGGATATGTACCTGTGGGAGATCAAAGAAAAACTTGTTGAGAGACGGGAACAAATAGGTATTAGAGCTTACGAAGAGGATAAGAGGCGTGAAGAACTGAATCAAAAGATTGAAGAGGTGAAGAATCTAATTCAGTCTTTCATTCAAAATCCCATATCGCCACCAATAACAACCAAGGTACCCGCAAAACGTTTCAAAATTCTCCATGTTATGATGATTTATCAAAACAAAAAGACTATGGGAAAAGGAGTCGGTAAAGAGGGGTTTGCTTGTACCTTAAATAAGAGTAAGGGGTCTCGTTTGGGTCTCGAACATTGTGCTGCCAATAAAAAAGGAAATGGCCTTTCGTGTGGACGAAATCAAAGTCTCGTGTTGTGATTGAGGTTGGGCAAACTAAAGCTATAAATGGCGGGCTGAATTGTGACAATAGATTAACAAATTATGAACAGCCACGTCAACACTTTTTGATGTTTGATTATGACCCACAAGAGGGAGAACTACAAGTCAAGACATGGGATCCCGGAATCACGTAAGGCAATATTTTGGTTCAACACCTTGAGAACAAGGTGTTTTTATGGGCAGGAGTATTGGTAAGAACCTTCTTAGTAGTTTTCTTATTAATATTTAATTAGTTTCCTTTTGTTACATTTTCTTTGTGAACAAGTTAAGTCTATGGCATCTTTTATTATAAACAGGTTATTAGGGTTGTAATTCTTATTATGATTAATGAATATGAAGTATTGATTTGTTTATTAATTGATGGGTTGGTTTATCTCATTAATTTAAACCATTGGGGGTCGGTTTATCCCATTAACATAAACCATCTATCTTGTTTATTTTCTTATTTTTATTCTATTATCGGTTTGGTTCGTACCACATTTCAAATGCGATCATCCAATCTGCGACTCGGATTATATAGCACTATAGGAATCGTTTGTGCTTTGATGTGACTCCTCTACAGAAAGACACTCTTTAAATAATATCAAAACCTTAGGTTTCACTTGGATTCACACAAACATATATAGGAGCTTTCACCCAAATTAGTTTGGGTCTCTGCGGTGAGCTTAGCATAGTTTTTCGTTGGAATAAATGTTTAATGGTTACCAATTGCATTATAGTAAAAAAAACTCCTTGATCCATCGAAGTAACAAGCTAAGACTCAGTTTTGAGGACCATATAGTAAACCAACACGTCTCAGAATAGTGCTATAATAGTTTTTTTTGAGAATGACAACTAAATATTTCATAATGTATATATCTCACATGTCCTAAGCAGGACTTGAACCCATAACCATTTGGTTAGGAGCTTCTCGCACAACATGGGATACCATTGGGATACAAACGCTTTGGTAATAGTGTTATAATAGTAAGTTACAATTCTTGGAATGACTTTTAAATTCCATACTTTTGAACCATATCTCTCATGCCAATTTTTAACCTATATTTTGTAATCTGTTTTTGCTCGGGTTACTTGATTGAATTTACCTTCATAATCTTACGTCGTTTTTATATAAATGTTTGTTATGTTAATTCCATTGGCAAATAACTCTTCTCTTCCCTTACTATATGCGGAGTACTTCACTATATATCGATGAGAATGCTTAAAATATATATTATATATATATATATATATATATTATATTTTATTATATATTATATATATATAGGGATGGGATCATGAGAAAACCTAATTTCGGTGGAAAACCCAAAAAACCCAGAAAAACCAAACAAATGCCCTAAAAAAACCAAACAGATGCCCTAATTTTTTCAGGCTAAAAATTATTTTTTCAGGCAAATATGGCCTCGATTTACTCTCTGTAAAAACCCAAAAAAACCAAACAGATGCCCTAAAAAACTAAACAGATGCCCTAAAAAATCTTTTGTATAGCCTGAAAAAATTAGGGCATCTGTTTGGTTTTTGAGTTTTTTACAGACATTATATCGAGGCCATATTTGCCTGAAGGCATCTGTTTGGTTTTTTAGGGCATCTGTTTGGTTTTCTGAGT
>BQNB010151937.1:0-2500 GCA_026074375.1 Tanacetum coccineum | reverse complement strand
CTTTGACTTTGGCCCCGGGGTTGACTTGGGTTGACTTTGACTTGATTGACTTTCCGGCTTTGATTTGGCTTTGTCTTTCACAGTCTTTTCCATTCCGAGTCCGGTTTGTCGTTTTGGCTTTGTTTTTCGTCCTTTTCTTGGTTATCCGTTCCTGCACAATACAATTAGCAAAACAAGCGTATATTTGGCATTTTAAGTCCGTTTTTGGTTATTTTAGCTCGTTTTTAAAGGTAAAAGGTATGTGTATTTAAGCACATACCAAAATCCCCCATACTAAGGTATTGCCGTGTCCTCACGCAATGCTATGAAGTAAGCATTTACGAAAACTAAGAATCTCAATCTCCCTCGACTAATAACTTTGAAAAGTAGCAAAGTGTTCGTCAAGGGAAACTAAAGAATCAAAAGCTTCGACAAGTCCCGTTTTCACCATTTTTTATTTGTACACTAACTATCCCTAATATTTTTGGATTTTTCTTTTTCTTTTCTCGACTACCTGTTTGACTTCCTTTATTTTATCAACATTGGGATCATAGAATGAGAAACGACCATAGAATAATCTACGGATGTCCTGACGGATAAATTCATCGTCCCCGATTTTTCACTAGTTCCAAACCAAGCAATTAAACAAGATCATTTGTCAATATAAGTCTACATGCTAAGCACTCATACTTATGACTTGTGAACTTTTAACTCCCAACATGAGTGTATGATTTAAATGTGTGTGCTCATTTCAACTCAACCATAGATCAACTTATTTCCATAGTCGTGATTCAAGATGAATCATGACTCAAAGCAACAACTTATTAGGACCTTGTAACTTGATTTTAAAGAACGAGATTTTAACTGTAGAACTTTTTGCAACATCTTCATCATTATAATCATAAGTTCTTAAAGCTAGGAATGCGTTGCTTAGTTTGAACACCTACCTAGGCCTCGCTCCCTAGTAGGATATCACAACCAACGACCGATGTTCTTAGTTTGAAAACCCACCCCGTTGCTAGCGTAGTGGGAAATCACATCAACACCTTCTTCCTAATATGGCTAAGGATAAGTGTCTTAGTTTGAACCCTCACCTAGACCTCGCTTCCTGGTGAGATATCACAACACACCAAATCCCTAGAAGTAAAGATGTCTTAGTTTGAACCCCCACCTCGTGGTTAGCGGAGTGGGATATCACGACACATCTTTTACTTGCTCCATATAATCAAATGTATGCTTCATTGGCAAAATTTCAATATTCATGCATTTTTGCATTCATACTTCATTCATGCTTCTTTGGCATTTTAACTTTCGAATTATTAAGAACAGAAAAATCTCGTTTTAAAGAATCAAGTTACAAATTTGAAGCTTTTTCTAAAAACATTGATTGACTTAGTTGAACTGAATTGAGCACGTATGATTAGGCGGATTAGAAGCTAATGGGAGAAAAAGCCACAAGTTACTCATATAAGTTTTCGTTCAGCACATAAACTTATATTTAACTCTATCTGTCTTGTGTTCTTCAAATATTAATTCGAAGCAAAACGAATTGTGAAAGCATTTTAGCCTACCTGTGGTAAGTTAATGGGATAGTATGTGGCTAACACGCCAGCCGATCGAGTCAAAATTATTCTCATTCTTCCCATTAGGAAAAGTCAAAATTGTAACAAAAAATTATTTTATTTTTGAAAGTTTTTTTTTTTTTTTTTTAATTTTTTAATTTTTTGGTATTTTGCAAAAAATTGGTGGTTTATTAAAACGGTTTGGTAATAAAACGATGCAGGCAAATCAAATCGGAGATTTTCCCCACCCCCATACTAGAACTAAACATCGTTCCTCCGATGTTTCAAATGGTGTACATAAGTAAATCTAAGGCCGTTTATGAAGTGTGCCAAAAGATAAAACGTTAGTCGATTAGATTTGGATAGATGAATTCCCAAATGAAGCTGAGGGATTGTGAAGCTCGATGCTTTAAAAATTGACAGAATCGAGAGCCTTACAATCGGGATTACTTGGACATTACAATACAAAGCACACAATACCTATGGACAAAACACATGTAATGGAAAATGAAGCCTTTCTCACACACAGGAAAATGAAAGCCTTCTCACACAAAAACACTTATTTATTACTACTACTGATAAGCATGGGGTGCCTCCCACGAAGCGCTTGTTTAGGGTCCCGACGCTTGACCCGTCCCCCGAATTTATTGGTCCATGGGGAACGTCTGGAGATCTGGGACAACCTCGGTTGGTATGTCCCCTCCAAAGTAATGTTTTATACGATGACCATTCACTTTAAAGTTGGGCCCGGAGTTTTGAGATAACTCGACAGTGCCATAAGGAAAAACTTGGACAATGGTGAATGGTCCAGACCAACGGGATTTCAATTTACCCGAGAAAATCTTTAGTCTAGAGTTGAAGAGGAGGACACGATCACCAACGTTGAAAACGCGGTTTTTGATCTTAGCATCGTGTATCCTCTTGGTTTTCTCTTTATAGATCAAAGAGTTTTCGTAGGC
>BQNB010151936.1:4774-15837 GCA_026074375.1 Tanacetum coccineum | reverse complement strand
TACGTTTAATTTTACATTGAACGTTTTTATATTTTGTGATTATCAAAACGTAAAGATGTGAAAAAATATTAGTAATGTTTTTAGGTATTATATTTTATCAACATAGTATTTTTATTATAAAGTTAACAGGCTAACTTTAAAACTATAATGGACCTTAAGGCCCAATAAGTGAAAACTAGTGGTTTAATATGTTTAAAGTGGATTTTTAATGTAAAACATCTTTCGTGAAAATATTGAAAGTCGATGGAAGGAAATGCGTTTTGTTAAAGTATTTTTGAGATATAGAATTTGGCGTTTGGTCGGAAGGTAGCGAGAATTGGGAAAAATGTTTGGATTTGAGGATTTGGAAAAGTGTTTAGAATTGAGATTCTAAAATCTTGGAAAATATTGTATAAACGAACGGGTCATGCCAAAATTGTGTAAAAATCCCACCCTTAGAAAAATATTATGAAAACTTATTTTGTGTCGATTCGGTTAAAGGACGAAACGTGCTTTTGGTAAACTTTAAGTGTCGAGATTTAACGATCAAGCGTGGTTATGTTAAAATGACAAGGTTTTTTAATTACCCCTTTTGCCGATAAAGAGACGAAAATAATAAAATATTTTTTATTATTATAAATAAATATAAGTATATGTATACTTTAACATTGCAGAGATGTTTATTCGTTTATTTTTTATCTTTGAATTCCCACTTATTTCTCGTTAGATTTTCTTGGATTGTTTGATCGTTTGTCCCGTTTCAACGGTGATCGGTGTTTGGATTAATGATGTTGATGTCACACTTAGCCTAGGTGTTTTGATTCGTTTTGAGTAATTTACCACACAACCATAATATGAGATAACGATTTTGGTAAAAGATAACGGTTTTGTTATGAGATAACGATTTTGGTAAAAGATAACGGTTTTGTTATGAGATAACGGTTTTGGTAAAAGATAACGATTTTGTTATTAGATAACGGGTTTGGTAAAAGATAACGGTTTTGTTATGAGATAATGGTTTTGGTAAAAGATAACGTGTTTGTTATGAGATAACGGTTCTGGTAAAAGATAACGATTTTGTTATGAGATAACGGTATTGATAAAAAATAATGGTTTTGTTATGAGATAACGGTTTTGAGATAAAGTGTAAAGGTTTTGTGATAAGGAAAGAGGTTTTTGTAATGGAATTAAGAATCTTGGTGTGAGTAAAGACGAATACTTGTAAAATAAGACAACTTTGTACAAACATTAATAAAGTGTCGTAAATGATTTGTTCGTGGTCGGGTACTGTTGTGCGCTTGCGTTGAGATTATTTGTGCATTGAGTTTGAGATTTGTGCACTTTGCATTATTTGCTATTGAGGTGAGTTCTCGTAGCCCCATTTTTCTTTTGTTTTTCCGTTATGGAAAAATGATACTCAAATGTGTTTGAACTGTGCGAAACGTGGTTTTGTTTTTGGGACAATTATGTGTTTATGATTGTTATGTAAATATATGTGATGTAACTTTACTTGCATGTACTGTGGTTGGCATGCAAGGGTTGGGGCATGGGAGATGGTGTCTGAGTTGGATGTGATGTGGTGAAGGAATCAGTGATAGGTTCAATTATAGGTACTTAAGAAAGTTGTTCTTGTGATGACATTGGTTGAGATGTTGTGGGTTGTGAGATAGATGGAGAAGCAATAGGTGTGTGTTGAGACTCAACAGTGAGTGTTGGTCCTTCACCCTGACCAGGGTGGTCATGAATCAGCATAGTATCAAATAGAGGAATGTGTACCCCTGAAAAACCTCTTTTCATGTTGCTAAAAAGTTTTTGTGTTAAAGAAGGAGCAACATATGTTCTGTTATGTTGATTAAGAAGCCTTTTCTTTTTATTCAAAATGATTTGTATAAATCGTGGATACATCAAAATTTTTGTTTTACTATCCACATTTTTCACCATACCATCAAAAATTAGTTTTGAAAACTTAAAAGTCCTGTTTGTAGCTAAATAAATGATTGCAGTTGCAATATTACTAGAAAATTATTCCCATGAAGTTTTCTTAGGACTTAAACAATGTAATATGGTATGGATCAAAAATCTCCATTGGGGTGAAAATTTACCTTTTTGAAAAGTAAGTTTGTCATCATTTGAAACATACCCCATTAGAGTGAGCTGATCAAAGATTTCAGTATTAGGCAAAGAACTAATACCATCTGCATCTGCTAATTGGAGATGTCTCCTAACAGATGCTTCAGTAATAGCAATTGTTTGCCCATCAACTATGACAGTTAGCTGTTGTTCTCCATCATTGACTGTATCGACAGTAACAGTCTGCCAAAATTGTTCAATTAGAGAAACATAGATAGTAGGATTTACAGTTAAAGCATACCTGATATGACTACCCGCAAGAAAGTCTACTATCTGATGGAATTCCTCACTTCCAGTTGGATTTTGAAGAAAAGCCACCATGTTATGCTTGTCGCAGAAGTCCATATTAGCCATGTGTATATAAGTTATGAGCAAAATACTGATGTGAGTGCTGGGTTAAGATCGATTTAGAATGAATTAGTGTTTGGTAAAAGCAATTGAGATTTTATAGAGAGTATATAAGGTTTTGAAATTGAAGGGATAAGCGTAATGGTATTCTTCTAGCTTTTAAGGAAAATCATGTGTAACTAAGTAAAGATCACAATTATCAAAATTAATAACCTTAAATACTCAGTCAGTTACGTAAAAACCTCAACGGTAATATTCAAAGAGTAGAAAATATGTTATTGACCAAACAGTGTAAACGGTAACCCAGCAGTACTAATACTAGCCTAGCAGTATTAACTTTTGTCTAGCAGTACTAATATTTTTGCCCAGCAGTATTAAGGATTTGCCTAGCAGTATTAACTTTTTCTCCAATAATCATGCAACAACATGCCTCTATTCATCACAAACACACTAGAAACAACTAGATAGACATGTGAGAATTCATGAGGATCCATATTTATGCATAACCCATGAATAGAAGTCAAAAACTATTAACCAAATCAAAATACTGCATTTGACCTATTTCTTACCAAATTTAACCTCAAGTCATCCCACCATCTTAGTTAAAATAATAGTTTTTGGCAAACTATCAGCCATCAACGGATTTGATTATTCTTTACCAGTTGTCGTTTGCCCTGGAATAGCCAATTCTTTCTTGTCTATTAGACATGGTGAATTGATGACCATTTGTTATGTGGTGTACAACCAACACTGAAAGGACATTCATATTATCATCAATATCCTCCCCTCAACTCTAACCATACAGCATTTTCACCAAATTAGCATATCAAATACCCTTTAAGCTCTAAACCTGCAAAATGTTAAGCACAAAGAAACACAATCCAAAACATTTTGCATACTGCTTACAAGAGAATTAGTTTCTCTTGGGGATCCAAGTCATTACTGACTTGAGTCTGCCTGTTGGATCAACATAGTTAAATTGCTTACTAATGTAGATACCATTGTTTGTGGAGACATGATGTAGTAGAACATTAATTTTAGGTCTCCATACCCAGCATGCTGAGGACTTAACAGCATTAATCCCTTGTTCCCTGACAGCACTTGTCACTCTGTTTCCCTTAGCAGTATTAACAGAATTTATCTTAGCAGTATTAACTTTGTCATTCAAATTTTTGTTTTTAAGTGTTGTTTATTGGTAAAAAGGTCTCCTAGATGGTGAATGTGACTTCTAAAAATCATTTGGTCTAGTTTTTGCAGCATTCACAAAGGATTTAGGTGCAGCGGTACTTATAGGTCTGGCAGCACTTAACTTGATTACTATGCCGACTAGGTGAAAACTGCTGTTGGAACAAAATTCCTCTTGAATTAGAGAATTTTGATGATTGATTAACCCTCATAGCATTATTCCAAACTCGGTCTGACGTTCCTTTGACCAGTTCTTTTTTCACATTGGTTCAAACACAGGTTTTTTGATTTACTACTTTTATCATGAAATCACAGTTCTTTAATTAGATGTTTAAGCCTCCCACACACAAAACAAGCTTTCTTTGTAAACTGAAAACCCTCACTCAATAAGTTCTGAGTTGAGTTTTTATTCATTCCGTTTGTTTTGTTTTTGTAAGATTTTGACTTATTTTCTTAGGTTGAATCGCTTGCTCAGATTTTTTGTTGAAACCTTTCCAGATTTTAATACCATTACTTCAGAATCATCCTCATCACAATCAGAAACCAAATCTTAAACTATTTAGTGGGCATCAGGTAGTTTACTTAATTCATTTAAGGATTTTCACAGACACTTATTTGCCTTAAATCCTATAGCCTTAAATTAGTGTTGTTGAAACTCATTAAGACCAGGAGTTGGACAATATCACATAGTGGGGGTGAAAATTATAAGCTGTGGTGGAGTGGAAAGCATTATAAACACATTTTTTTCTATTGTTATCAGAAATTTGACATCCCCTGTCAATTTATCATAGAACATTAGCACGTATTAATTTCATTGGTGCCTGTAGGAGTTGAAACAAAGGCCTATTCTGAGAGCCTGAATTTGAGTTGATGTAACAGTTCATGTGACATCTTGTTCAACAATCTTAAAATTGTCTGTGAGCTCATAAAAGCTCATTGAGCAAGATCTGGTGTGTTCCTCCAGGAACAACATGACGGGTTTCCATTAGAAGGCAGAATTCTTAAGACTACTTTAAAATGAGAATCTTTTTTAGAGATGTTTTCATCCCAAGATGGCCAACTGTGCTTAACAATTTTCTAAAGCCTGTTTAAAGAGATAAGAGTCAAGTGATCTGTGCTTGGTTGCCCCCCCCCCCCCCACCCCCCCCCCCCCCCCACCCCCCCCCCCCCCCCCCCCCCCCCCCCCCCAGGGACGGAAGTTCACATTACATCTGCTTCAGGAACGTGTCTTTTGTGTTCTACTTGTGGTATCATTGCACCAAATCTTGGTTTATATGGCTTCAAAAAACGTTCTTGGATCCTTTGTATTAATTACAAAAGTCAATTGATGTTCATTTGGAAGTGTTATTAGCAACATACTTCTCGCTTTTACATCATTCTTCTTTTGAACCTTCTCTTTAGTTAGTATACTGGATCCTGGTATTGTTGAAGTTAGAGGGTACCATCTGCATTTTTGTTGTTCGGTGATACAAGTTGAAGGAATTTCTTTTTCTATGATATCCATAGAGCTTAGTCTTAAATTTGAAAGTTGTGCTCTATTCTGAGTCTCCACATCTCATAGTCACTGTTTAGAAAGGGGCAACTTTGTAACAGCATTATTTGGGCAGTTTCTAGATCCATCTCTTTGTGTGAATAAAGAGTTCTTTAAGTTTGTTTCTTCTTGATCAAGGTTTCAGAACACAAGCTCTGATACCACTTGTTGATCCCTTTTTACACAGTCTTTTGATTTAGATTGTTGGAGCTCTTAGTTATCTTAGATAGATCCTAAATACAAACTATGATAGAAACCTTGAGTAATATATATAAAGATTATGCGGAATCTAATCTTTATACACCAGAAGAACAATAAAGCAATGTAATAGTAACACAAGATCTTTCTCTTAACTCACAATATATTAAATGATTCACAAAACAACTATATGTTTTGCCTAATAGCTATGACTTTTCTATATTGATTCAATTCTCTAACTATGCCGTATGGTTCCTTTTATACACTAAGGAAAACCCTAATAGGCTTGCAAAACGTGTTAAGTGATCATGTATATCTATTCCTAATATATCTCATGCATATCACATAAGCTAGTTATACTTCATATTACTAACCAGTACATAATAAACTAACTATCACGTACTAACAAACTAACATTTTGTACTGCTTTCTAGTACTAACTATAACATCAACAGTGCCTAACTATTACAACTAGCAGTACTAATGACTTAGTTTATTTTCTTCAATCTTCAGTATCAGCACAAATCTTTAAATAGCAGTACCAAGACCTTTCAACAGTATAAACTTATAGAAGCCCTTAATTCCCAATAGCTAAGTGTAGAGGAATTTGAAAACGCCCAAATTATACATGTTTTCAGTGGCATTATTTATTAATATTTTATCATTTCTCTTGAACTTTCGATACTTAATAGCTTGAAATACTCGCAGGTTCACTTGAAGACATCCCGAGCTTAAAATAGACAAAGATCGAATACTAATACACTTCGGAAATCAAGAATGCAGGAGAAAAAACGTTAAAGTCTCAAGCTAAAGTGCATAATGTGCGCCACACTTAACAAATGATGTGCCGTTAATTCTCCTCAATAGTCAAAGATTAAAGTTAGTCAAATTTACAGATACATCCTTAAGTACGCCGACTTACAAGATGTGCACACCCTTCTGTTGGTTCAAGAAGAGTAAATGAAGCCATATAATACTAAAGCATTACACCCTAAGTACGCCGCACCAAATACTTATTATGCGCCGGCACTTCTTCATTAAACATTAAATTACTCTTCGTATTTAATATCACTAAGTACACCACATAATTTATCTTGTGTGCCGCACTTTTACCCTGAAATCAGCCTATAAGTAGAGCCATAAATTCTCACACATTTCATCATTCCTTCATACTCATCAATCCTCTAACACATACAACAATACTTTCCAATCATTTCCCAAGCATAAACACTACACCCTTTGAAGAATCAAGATCAAACAACCAAGAACGAAGAAGAACATCATCCTAGTTTATTACAATAATGAAGTTTCTCATTGAATTAAGTTATGTTATGAACTCACTTAGGCCGTTGAGAGATCTAATACTCTTGATACTCCGCGGTGAAGTTATGAATAATGATATAAGTGTTTGGTTTATGATTGTGATCTTTTAATCTCAAGCTTAGGTTGCCAACCCTCTTGATATCCTATTCTTTATGGTTTTGTATGATCAATCTTAGATCATTTAATCATATCGGTAAGGTCGAAAAGAACCCGTTCTGATCTAGTGTGGTTTTAAAGATTTGGTCTATGTATGATCTTTATCGTCTGTGTCAAGAAATCCACTTTCGTAAATTGATAAATAAAATAGCTTTGATATTATAAGTTATCTAAATCATTCGAGTGATACGATTGGTCTAGTCTACTAAGTATAAGTCTTGAGTTAATTAAGGGTTAATTGTGGAAAACAGTTTTTTCTTGACGAGAAAGAAATCCTTTTTTATAAGTTAAAGTCAAGTCTTCGAGGTTCTTAAACTCCTTATCAATACTTTTAAATTATTTTCAACTATCCGTGTAAGTAAGTAGTCATCTTTATTATCATTGTAAAATAAAACGTTATTTGTTCAAAATTGTTAAAGTCTATTTTCTTTCTGATTATTCGAATACTACTCAAATCCTGTGGTACGGCTGGGTCTTTAATAAAAAGATATATTACTACATACGTGGGTTATTTTTTATTTTACTTTCTTACCCGTGTGTTTCTGATAAGTGTAGATATACCATATGTTTTGTAGACTAAAATGACCCAATTAAACCAAACCGTCCAAAAATGGCAACCTAAAATATGCTTGTATTGTGTGTTTTGTGTGTGCGAGGTCCGGATAAGCCAAAAATACAACGAAAACAGCCAAAAGCGAACAAGCACGGGCACGTGAATCTTGTAAGAGTACAAAAAGAAGCCATAGAATCAAAGCCAATGCCAGAAAAGTTAAGCCTCAGTCAAATCCAGTCAATCATTGGTCAATAAAAGTCAACAAAGCCTAGCCCATGTCCTTTTATAACAACCACAAGGGCTAATCTTGCATTTTTCGAAAGTTATTTATAACTAGAAAATAAGAAAAGGAAGACAAGGACCATTTGTGTAATATCTCAAACTTATAACAGTTTTAACTGTCACAATTTGGGCGCCAACCCTTTTTACTATTCACCCGTCTCCCCCGTTTCACCAAGCAGGTAAATCAAAGGGGTTTTCCAAATTAAAGGGTGCTTAGGTCAATTCATGAGCTCACTAACACAAATGAAGGGACAAATCAGTCTTTATCAAGGGACTACTTAACCTCTCCCAATCAAAGGCCACGTCAACAATGGTGAAAGCACAATGGAATGTGGGTTTTTGTGCTAAAACACTTTCAAAAGAAGCACAATGCCATCCAAAAGAGAATGACAGGCTGGCAATCCTCAGGTGTCCACAAATTGATCAAACGGCCACAATAGAAGCTCAAATGATTGAAGAAATGATTGGTTGAGATTGAAAGTTTGGAGAGCAAGGCAAGAGGGCTAGAATCTTCCCTAGCTGGCTATAAATAGAGCCTCACCTCACACACACACGATCTAGTTTTTTATTAATTTTTAGTTTAGCTTAAATTCGTATTTTTCTTAAATGTAATTTTTCTTTCTAAAGTAATGTAATCAGTTCCTTTAATTAATGAAATTCAGTTTTTAGTATTTTAAATCTCATTTTTAAACTCTCATTTAAAGTCATAAGCTCTCTTAATGAGCTAAGTTGTCTCAATAAGCTAATAAGCTCATATTAAGCTCTTTCAGTCTATAAGCTGAAATAGAGATTATTGAATTCAGAATTAATCTTACTTAAACCTTAAATCAGTTTAAACTTAACTTTTACATCGGACGTAATTTGGAATATGAGCTTTTGGGAAGGGGGAGCTTAACACTTGGAAGAGATCCAAGGATTTTACCCTAGCTTGCATCTAATAAGCTGTAGGGCGCTTTCGTAGCTGCCTTTATTTGGTCCTTTGTTCTAGCTAGAGAGTTTAGTAAGTTTCTCTTTTCATTTTTTTAATTCTAGCTTTAAATAATGATATCATTGCTTTTATATTTAGAACTGCTTATGTGCTTATTATCTTTGCCTTATTTGTGTTATTTGTGTTTTATTAGCTAAATCATCTTAGTTGTTTATCTGTTTTCAATTTTCTTAGTTTAAATCATTGAATTTCATATTATTGTCTTTAAAACCTCTAAAAAACCAAAAAAATAGTAAAGTAGCTTAAGTCTTAGATTATTGCTTATTTAGTTGTTAAATCATGCTTCATTAAAGCTAGTTTTATTTTGTTTATGGTCTGGTTATTAAGCTTTGTTTTCTAGATTTCAAAGTCGTAGCTTAATCATAATGTCTTAGTTTTAAAGCTGTGCTTGTTTGGTTTAAGCACTTTGACCTTCTCCAAAGTCAAAGTGATGAGTTTTTGAAATTGTTTAATCAAGTGTTTTGATTTCATTTTAAAATATTAGGCAAAGAGATTATTATGAGTTAGATTGTGAAATTGAGAAAGAATTATGGTTTTTTTTATGTTGGTTCTAGCACAGGGGAACGTTTTTTTGAATTATCACTTGTGCAATTGTGATCTAAGCCCTCAAAGCTTAGGATCTTGCTTGAACTTTGTTTATCCACTCTATTTGAGTGTGTCGTACTTGAGGTGAAGGATTTTCCCTTAGGAAACCTGCACTCTTGGTTTGCATTTGTCCAAAGTGCACCAGTACTAACTGAAAAGTTAGTACTGCTACCTTTGGCTTAATTTTTAGGTGAAGTAAGAGTAGGATTTAGGATCTTAAATTCAAGATAGCTAGTAATTAGATATTGCTTGATATGTTTAGGTTTTAGTTTTTTAATTACTGCTTATCTTTTAGACTTATTCAGTTCTTAAAAAACGGAACTTTTTCCATCCGCAGTATCTAAGTTAGTTAGACACTGCTGATATTACAAATCTCAATTTAAGCCAGTTATTGTAGGATTTATAGTTTATCTTTTTAGCATTTTTAAAGTCTAGTTATAAAGTCTAGTTATAGCTTAATACAGATTAGGACTTAAATTACATTTTCTAGCTTATTTTCTTAGCTTATTTTTGCTGTCAAAAAGTTAAAAAGCCAAAAACAGTACTTAGAAACTTTAGGATTTAAATTTGTTAATTTAGCTTATGGGTCTAGATTTTCCAGCTTAATTAGATAGATTATAAGTAGTTTAATATGTCCTTATAGTTTTAGAGTCTAGTTTAGCTTTTTAAGTTTTTAAGCTTATTTGAATTTTGTGCTCTCTTGCTTATTTTCTGAGTTTGCTTAGTTCATGCTAAATTTTAGTTGTTTAAAAATACTTCTAGGTTAAATTTCTTTGCATTTTTAGATTAAGCACATCATAAGCTTCTTAGAACACTTTTCCTTTTTCTCAATAAGCTTAATTTTAGCTTATTATAGCTGTTTTAGTAAAACATAGCCCAAACCCCTAGTTTCTGTAACAGCTTATTGAGAAGCTTTTTCAGAGCTTATCTTTGAGTTTCAGACCATAGTGCTTTTGTTAAAGTTGTTCTCCCTAGCTTTCTTTACAACTTTGCTCTTTTAAGTTTTTTGTGATAAGCACTTTTAGAATTTAAGCTTATAATTGGACTTAGTTTGTTGTCGGGGTAAGTCCTCAGGGACCATTCCTGTAATTTTTCTGTTTTAGTTGTTTTCCAGTTAATTCTTGCCCGTTAAATGTTTTAGCCCGTTAGTCCTTAAGTCTTTTACACAGTTAGTCCCTAAGTAGTTTTTAATTAGGTTATTAAGTATTAATTAATAGTTAGGGTTAGGATTTAATTAGTTTAATTAGACTTTTATAAAAAGATAAAAATTAGGGCTTTTATTTTTAATAATTTTCGGGACTCTTTCTTTATTTAATGAAATTTTAGTTTGCATTTTTAGGGTAAAATTTTAGTCCATCTGCTCAATAGTTGCATTTCCATAATTATTTAATTGTTAATTTTAAATCTTTCCAAATCAAATAACTTTGCTTCATTCAAATCAGGATCCGAACCTAAAACGTGGTCTCAATTTCACTAGTCGTTGGGGAAACGACCCGGGTGATCATACTTACCCGGTTTAATATACGTATTATATATTATATTATATATATTTTTGAGAGTGAATTTTATCAAGGGTAACTTGGTAATTTTCTTAATTACTCTTTTAAAAGTATTATATTTTTTATATATTTTACGTGTATAAAACTGACGAACCAACTAGCCCTGAGCAAACGGCTACAGGTAAAGGCATATCAAATCCGTTTATGGCTGTAATGGTTTGCCAAAAACCATATGGTATTCAACTCACCAATGTTTCATGTACTGAGAGTTGAAATGGTTTTCAGTTAACCATGGACATACACCTT